>WSXT02177741.1:0-37768 GCA_011762715.2 Neuroterus valhalla | reverse complement strand
TGCTCTTGGTGGTTCGGAACCCACCGTAAACTGTAGGTCCCCCTCACCCCTGTGTTAGTGGTGAGGTGTGCAAAGGAGTAGAGAGAAGGTTATGCCGAGACTCTCAAACCCGTAACAGGGAGAGAGTATAAACAAATATTTCACTTCAATTCCCACCATTAGTTTTCTTACCCTTTCTTCTGCTAGAATGTAGTCTATCATGGTCTTGCCTTTCTTTGTGAAGGTTCTTTCACCATTCTCGTCCCCTTTTGTATTTTCATTGCAGATGAACCACCCTGCTTCTCCTATCAAGTTCAGAAGTACCCTACCCTCTCGATCTGTTTCTCTATGTTTCTATTTCCTCATGAACGCCTCCTCCTCTCCTCTCCATCACATACCTCTCCTCTCTGATCTCCAATCCATATATTAAGGTCACCACCGATCAATACCGGCCCTTTCCTTCTTCTTCAATCTTTCATTCCATGCACTCTGCCCTATGATCCATTTTCTTCTCCTCTCCTACCGCGTCATATCTTCTTTGATTCTCTCTGTTCTTCCTTTCAACAATCTTTTTCCCCATTCTTTCAAATCTATCCTCCTCACTTTGTAGTGTCACCAGACACATGCCATTCCTCCCTCCCTTCATCCATCCTATTCTCTCTACTGTTTCTTCCCTTACTTCTGCTCCTATGTCCCTAATCACTTTCCTCACCTTCCTTACCGTCTTGTACCGCTTTTTTCATCCCCTTTATCACAACGTTCTTGCTTGTTATTTATATCGCAAACATTAAAATTTTGAAAGAAATGAGTATTGTTGAGAAATATGAATCATGTTTCTTATCAATGATAATCAAATGTCTTTTACTTCAAATTAATCTAAAATGCTGTTAAATCCAGCTTAAATTACTCGAAATTATTAATTCTTATTGATTTGGAATTACGTTTTGTAGAATTAAAGTTGAATTGAATTAACTTATCTTCTGTTACAAAACTGTAATCTTTCCTTTAGATGAAACCTAAAAGAATTTGAATTGCAAAAAACGACATTTGATTTTGCTAAACCAGGGGTGTCCAACGCAAGGTTGGCGCGCTTCTTCTTTCTTCCCCTTCTCCGAGAGCTTCATCGAGAATTCTCTTCTCGTTTCGCCACGGGCTTTGTCTGACTACGCTTGACCATGTCTAGTTGCGCGCAATGTTCCCACAGCCCGGTCGCCGTTGACCCCTTTCCACATCCCGCTCACCGCATGAACGCATCGAAGGTGGCAAGAGAGAGGATTGACGAGTGACAGTTATTTACACCGTTGCTCACGCGTTTGACACCTCTGTGCTTAACGCAACTGCAATATATATTTCGAATTTTGTTCATACTCAAATTTCAATTAAATTTATAATCTAATCACTTATTTTTTGCTTCATTTAGCGAAACTGCATCGAATTTGCTCTGAAAGCGAAACCGGTGCGACGGTATATTCCGAAACACAGAATTCAGTACAAAGTGTGGTGGTTCGTAACGTCCCAGCCTTTTGAATACACAATATTCATTTTGATTATGATAAATACAGTGACTCTAGCAATGAAGTTTTATAAACAGCCTGATTTCTACACGGAAGCTCTCGATGTACTGAATATGATTTTTACTGCAGTATTTGCTCTCGAATTCGTCTTCAAACTCGCCGCTTTCCGATTCAAGGTATACACCAAATCTCACTTTTATGGTCAATAATGAAATGAGCTTGATTGTTTGTTGGAACTTTTTTCCAAAATGGTGAAAAAATCCGTTATCTTTTTTCAGAATTACTTCGGTGATGCTTGGAACGTGTTTGACTTTATCATTGTATTAGGAAGTTTCATCGACATTGTCTATTCTGAAGTGAATGTGAGTTGAGAATGTTCTTTCTCAACGATTATCAAGTGAAATTAAATGAGTTGTACAACATTAATTCAATAATTTAATTTTTTTAATTTTAGCCTGGTTCCAGTATCATCTCAATCAATTTTTTTCGACTTTTTCGTGTTATGCGATTGGTGAAGCTTCTGAGTAGAGGAGAGGGTATAAGAACTTTACTGTGGACTTTCATAAAATCCTTTCAGGCCCTTCCCTACGTAGCTCTCCTAATTGTAATGCTTTTCTTCATATATGCTGTCATCGGCATGCAGGTGAGCCATTTATTCAGTAAATTTTCAAAATTCTATACTTTACATGTTTGTAATATATTTTGAATTCATAGAACTCCAAATGAAATTATATATTGCATTTCCAGATATTTGGGAGAATCGCAATTGATGACGAAACAAACATCAACCGCAATAATAACTTTCAGACGTTTTCTCAAGCGGTTCTTATTTTGTTTAGATCAGCGACAGGTATATATACTTTTAAAGTGAAAACATAGAAAATAATTCCATTTCATTTGTATCTTGAATCAGTTGACTTTAGCCAAGCTGTACACTAGGGTGGTCCAAAAAATTTGTTTTCGAATTTTTATGCGAAACGCCCGAAAATTGTTTCGAATCCACAAAAAATAAACGCCTTTTTTTGTATAATATTTAGAGGTAGCGCAAGCCTCCGAAAGTTCAAAATTCACCATTTCTCTTCACAATTGGTCACGAAAAGCAAATAAAATATTACTTTTCCAATAACACCCCCATAAGTCTGTTTTATAGGGTCCCAAAAACCCCATAAGTGAAAAAATGGGTTTTTCGAGTTTTTGGCGCTAATTATGTTTTTTTTTCAGGTTTTTTTATCGCAGATTGTTCCAAACACATAAAATACTACTTCATACTGATAATTAGATGTTTATTTGAATTGTTTTAATAATTTATTATTGTTTTTAGCAACTTTTTCTTAGAAAAGTGTTAAAAAGTCAAGATTTTTCGTGAATTTTTCAACCTATTTTCAACGTTTCAGTTAAAACAAGGTAATAATCAATTTGAGTTAACAAAAATCATTGTTTAAACAATTTCTTATTAATTATAACAATATTCTCTTAGAATAATGCTACAAAGTTGCGGTTTTTTCTGAAATTTTCAACTTTTTGTCACTATTCAATCAGATTAAGGTAATAATTAATTTATGTTAAAAAATTATTGTTTGAAAAAAGTGTTATCATTGCCAATTATATTTTCTTTGCCTAATGATAGAAACTTGCGGTTTTTTCTGAAATTTTCAACTTTTTCTTCACTTTTCACTTTGACTGAGTGAATGTTTAATTTAATTTAACCAAAATAATTGTTTAAACAAATTATTATTGTTTATGGCTTCCTCCTTTTAGATAAGTGCTAAAAATTTGCCGTTTTTTCTAAACTCTTAAGATTTTTGTCCACTTTTCACTTAGTGAGGTAATAATCAATGCGAGTTAACAAGCATGCTTATTCAAACAATTTATTATTGTTTATGGACATTTTCTCTTAGATAAGTGCTAGAAAGTGGTGGTTTTATCTAAAATGTTTAACTTTGCACTGAATGGAATTCGAATCAAATTCAATTGGATTGAATTGGATTGAATTGATTTAATTGTTGGTTATTATTTGTTCACAACTGAAAAGGTAAAGCAAATTTGAACATTTCAGAAAAAACCGCAACTTTTTAGCACTAATCTAAGAGAAGGTAGCCATAAACAAAAATAATTTGTTTGAACAATTATTTTTGTTAGACCTAATTAAATATTAAATTTTTTTCAGGTGAAAAGTGCGCAAAAAGCTAAAAATTTGGGAAAAAACTGCAAGTTTCTGTCATTATATGCAAAGAAAATATTATTAGAAATGATAATAAATTGTTTGAACAAATATTTTTTAAACATGAATGAATTATTATTTTAATGTAATTGAAAAGTGATAAAAAGTTAAAAATGTCAGGAGAAACCCGCAACTATGTAGAATAATCTAGAAGAAGATAGCTATAAACATGTACAATTCGTTTAAACAATTATTTTTGTTAAATTGAATTGAATAATTACTTACTTGAAGTGAAAAGTGGGCAAAAAGTTAAAAATTTCAGAAAAAACCGCAAGTTTTTATCATTACGCGAAGAAAATATTATTAGCGGTTATAATAAATTGTTTAAACAAATATTTTTTTAACATGAATTAATTTATACTTTAATCTAATTGAAAAGTGATGAAAAGTTAGAAATCGCAGGAAAAACCGCAACTGTGTAGTATCAATCTAGAAGAAGATAGCTATAAACATTTACAATTTGTTTAAACAATTATTTTTCTAACATGAATTAATTATTACTTTAATCTAATTGAAAAATGATAAAAAGTTTAAAATTTCAGGAAAAACTGCAGTTATGTAGTATAAATCTAGAAGAAGATAGCTGTTAACATTTACAATTTGTTTAAAGAATTATATTTGCTGAATTAAATAAAATAATTGCTTACTCTGAGTGGAAAGTAGACAAAAAGTTGAAAATTCTAGAAAAAACCGCAACTTTGCAGCATTATTTTAGGAGAATATTGTTATAATTAATATAAAATTGTTTAAACAATTCTTTTTGTTAACTTTAATTGATTATTACCTCGCTCTAACTGGAAGGTTGAAAATAAGTTGGAAAATCAAATTCTGAATAAAATTTACAAATACGTCTTTTTTTCTTATGAGAAATACGTGTTAAACTTCATGGGGCTTGCGCCCCCTCTGAATATTTAAAAAAAAATTTCAAAAATGCGTTTATTTTTTTGTGGATTCGAACAAATTTCCGTGCGTTTTGCATAAAAATTCGAAAAAAAATTTTCTAATGCATTTTTGGACCACCCTGGTATCTATACATAAGGGAATAGATGCAAATATAGATTTGGGCAAGTACGTAGGTATATGATTAACGATCATTTTGTCTCTGGGATCCGTTCATACTGAAAAATAGGTTGTAGGGACGACTGCTTTGGTTTGTTGAATAAGCTCATGCTGTTGCCACTTTATTAGTTCGCACAACCATTTTTCTTGTTGAAATTACTACCCGAATTGTTATACCTTAACCAAGAGAGTTGAAGTGTGACACCAACAAGATAAATGGTTGTGCGAACTCATAAAGTAGATGTGGCTTATATTTTACAAACCAGATTAGTTGACCATTCTATCCATTTTTCTTCAGTCTAAGTTTTAATGGTATTCTATGTTTTGAGATGTTGAACAGTCATATCAGTAAGTTAAAATAGTGATACGTCTTTTGGTCGAATCCATATTTGAATCCCGAAACTCCAATTTTATCTGAAATTTTTATTGACTCTTTTTCAGCTGGTACCATTCGAGAGTATTCATCTGAATTATTCTAAATGATTTTCTAGGTTTAAACTGATCAATTGGTTTTCTGTAATTTTCTTTCGGAATAAGTACTTATAAGTCTCGAATCAAATCTATCAAGAGGTAGAAAAAACATCCTCAAAATCAAATGAACATGTAGAAAACAAAATAGCAAGATAGCGGCTGTACTATTACTGTTGCTTTTTGATATTTATTTTGAGAATTCTCTCTCGTAACAAGCGCGCTTACCTTGAAGCATCATCACATATTCTCACCCACTGCTACATTTCCGATCTTAGAGGCAAATGCTCGAATGTTCCTGCGGGATTTCCCTGGATTTCCTGCTCTGGAATTTTCAATAAGGCATTTTATCAGAAGTGATTCGTCCTGAGTAATGGAAGGAAACTCGTTTCTAGAGAAATTCGGCTTGTTAAAGGATATCCATCTTTAGTCGACTCGAATTTGAACAGATTCAAGGTCAATACCATCTTATCTTAATTTTAATATATCTCTTGCTGCGGACCAGAGATAAAAGGAAAGTTATGTACTTTAACTCAAGTGAACTTAAAAATGGCTTTTTACAACAATAAATGGTTATGGTTTTATGTATGGAAATGTAAAAATGGTTTTGCAAGAATTGAGTGCTCCCAAAGTATGTGTACTTTTGGCTAAAAATCACTCAACTTTGCGAATGTCATCAAAAAGAGCGTATGGTTTTTGCAAACCTACTTTTGTCTTACCATCCACAACCTTTGAGACAAATTTATTTCATATTTCAAATTTCTCTATAATAGTTTTCAAGTGTTTTGTCCCATAAATCGAGGGATTTTCATTAAACACGAGACTGATAGTTTAACTTTGACTATAACATTTCTTTTCAGACATCGGAAAAATATTTGAACAACATTAAATAAGTAATCTTGTTTTCTTTGCCTGGTCGCCTTTTCGTATTTTTTAGCTCGCCGAAAAAATGTTGTCTACTTCAACTGATTTTCGGTGACCCCATTGACACGGCCTTTCTTATAAAATAATTCTCAAATCATTTTAGAATCACTAAAGAAAAGTAAACGCATCTTTTTTTTAAAACAAATAATATTTAGAGGTGGCGCAAGCCCCATGAAGTTTAACGCGTATTTCCCAAAAGAAAAAAAGACGTTTAAGTTAATTTTATTCAGAATTCCAAATATTAGGGGAATCAAGTTCAAAATTCAACATTTATTTTCACAATCAGTCACAAAATGCAAATAAAATATTACTTTTCAAATATCGCCCCCATATGTCTGTTTTATAGGGTCCCGAAAAACCCCTATAAGTGCAAAAATGGGTTTTTCGAGTTTTTGTCGATAATTATGATTTTTTTTGCTTCTTGTCAACGCAGATTGTTTCAAATACATGAAATACTACTTTATTATGATAACTATATGTTTATTTAAATTGTTTAAACTATGCATTATTGTTTTTTGCAACTTTCTCTTGAAAAATTGTTAGAAAGTCAAGGTTTTTTATGAATTTTTCAATTTATTTTCAACGGTTCAGTTAAAGCGAGGTAATAATCAATTAAAATTAACAAAAGAAATTGTTTAAACAATTTGGTATTATCATAAGAATAATCTCTTAGAGTAATGCTACAAAGTTTCGCTTTTTTCTGAAATTTTCATCTTTTTGTCCACTTCTTACTTGGAGTAAGTAATTATTTCATTTTATTTAGCAAAGATAATTGTCCAATCAAATTGTAAATGTTTATGGCTGTCTTCTTCTAGATTACCACTACATTTTTGCGGTTTTTTCCTAAAATTTTTAACTTTTCATCACTTTTCAATTAGATTAAAGTCATAATAAATTCATGTTTAAAAAATAATTGTTTGAACAAATTATAATTGTTTATGGCTATCTTCTCTTAGATTAGTGCTAAAAAGTTGCTGTTTTTTCTGAAATGTTTAACTTTGCTTTACCTTTTTAGTTGTGAACAAAAAAACATTAAAAATGAGAGAGAATCATATCATAAATAGTATTGTATCGTTCTATGTAAATTATTTTCGTTCTTTTCCCAATGTTGAAAAAAAATTGAATAAAACAAAAAAGCTGAATTCATTCACTGAAATTTTAATTTCGAATTTTCTACTAAAATTGTGGATCCCTAAAGCGAAAATTGAATTTTTAAGCAATTTGGTCAACTTTCAACCAAAGAATTGAATTTTCGACCTAAAAATACAAATTTTTGGTCAAAAATATAATGGTTGATATTCAAACAAAAAACCGCAACTATGTAGTGTTGATCTGGAAGAAGATAGCTATAAACTACCACTTCTAAATGTTCTTTTTTTTCAAAACAAAAATAATGCGTTTATCTCTTTGTGGATTCGAACAAATTTCCGGGCGTTTTGCATAAAATTTCGAAAAAATTTTTTTGAACCACCCTACTGTACGCATCAACATTTCTGTACGAATAGCAGTACCTAGACGAAGAGCTGTTTACACCAAAATTACCTTGCCCATTGCCATATTCATTCTGTGCGAGTAGATGCTACCTGAAAACTCTGTGAGAACATACTTATTAATTTAAAGCGATTTTATAAATAAATTCTTGAAGAAAAATAATTCTGAATACATAATTTACATTGTGCGTTCTGATACTTTCTTCGAATAAAAAATCTTGTCAACAAATTGTTTCCAATTTGACCCATAATTAGATTTAGTTTCTTTTTCGAAATAAAATCATCAATTCTTCGTTGGGAAGAGGCGATAATAAAACAGAATGCAACGAATTTCACCTATTTTTTTTTAGGTCAATGTTTGAAATCTTTTTTTGAATAAAAATGTTAAGGAGAATTACTGAATACTCGAATCAAATGACTCCCCCCCCCCTCCCCCCAAAATCCAGATCTACAAAAATGAAATTTACACCACATAAACACAATTTGCAACTATTTTTCCTTAATTTCTGAAATATAAGAAAAAAATTTTCGTGACCAGATGAATGATATTTGATTTCTAATCAATTAGGCAAGAATAGTATATAATCGACTCACTAGAAATCGCTAATCTATCTTGTAATTGTTTAAATTTATTGTAAAAAACTTAAACTGCATGAATACAATTATTTGTCCTATTAGAAATAATACTTAATTATCATTTTAAATTCATAAAAAACTGGTAATTTTAATTAGATATTAATTACTTTACAATAATAATGTTATTATATAAACATTATTATTGAAGAAAAAAATTAGTTGCTACTATAAAGTCATCAGACTAAAGTTTCACATAGAGATTTTTTTGTGAAGACTCTAAATTCGGGCCCAAGGTCAAAATGATGATTCAGTAGCAACGACCTGTCTGATTCTGCTATAGTACTTTATAAGGTGCATTTAGCAAATGCATTCAATACTGTTTATTCGTTATAATTTTCTCGAAGTTTTAATCGAACAATAAATTCTATATTACACAATTTTTGTTATTTTACGAAATTATGCAGGCTCGAAGAATAACAACCTCCATTTTTCAACTGAAGATTTTATTGGCGAAAAAAATATAGGAATTAAATGTACTCAATTTTGAATAACTCGTAGAGGCTAGAATAGATTTCGCAGTTCATTCCTTAAATAAAAAAATATATGAAAAATATTAAAACTAACACAAAGCTATTTTCGAAGCCACATTTTGATCCTTTTCCATCCGTAGATGCTATCCGAATTCTTCCGGATTGCACACACACAGGTTGAAAGGGAAGGATCGAAAAATTATTTCCGATTCAATCCGTTTAGGATTTTAAAATGATTCAGAATAGTTTGGATTGGTTCAAAACGAATTCCTATTAGATACTTTCGCCAGAGATTATTTACAGATATTTCGTGAATGCAAATCTTACTCGACGTGTTTCGAATTTGTAATTTACCTAATCGGCTTCGCAACATTCCAGACACCAAAAATAACTTTCTTAGCCAAAGCGCCAACTATATTTAGCGCTTGTAACCAAGCATATGCAAAAATATAGTAATACACAAATAGATGACGAATCGTCATCAATTTAGGAGCATTTAAATGGAGTTTTTCTCATAGTTGTTCAGAGGGCACTTGATGTTTGATTTAGATAATTCTACTAAATTCCTACCATGCCTAGTTTTGATAAGAAAGAGGCCTTTGTATGAGGGTAAGCCCTTTTCAACCATCAGTACTTACCGACTAAATGTCGTTTGACTGCAAAATTCCTTCCTTACCCACAGCTCAAATTTTGTTCTCAAGATATCAAATGCACTTACCTTTTGAAGGTAACATATCAATAAAATTTGAATAACAATATTCTTCGACAGTATCTAACAAATCACTTTTACTGACTGATGTTAACTACTTTTCTGTTCCTAAGATCGATCAGCCTGTTCAATATTAGTCAGGAATACTTTTCCAGCGGGAAACAGTTTTTTATAACACATGCATGATTTCAGGCCTTTTTGATGCCTATGAAGCGGGTCTAAAGCTTTACTTTTCACTCCCTCTACTCGTTAGCTCTATTTTTCAGTACTAAAAAGTACTTTTTACTCCCTAGGGAGTGAAAAGTGACGTCGGAGATGAATAATGGAAATTATACATCTATAAGCTTCCATTTTACGATAATCATCCCACTCACCGTAGAAATTTTGAGGAAATTTTTGTTTCAAATAATAGAATTTCAAGGTAATTTATGAAAAGAAAAGTAAGAAATAACCGTGAAAAACCGAAAATTTCCGGACATTCATGGACATTTTTTAATTGAATTTTGAGTTACTTATCCTTAATTATCATAAATTACCTGCTAAATTACTATTAACGACAATTTTCATAAATTTCTGGAAATTTTTGAAATTTTTTTTTTTCAATTGAATTTTGGGTGATTGATGGTAAGCCAACATATTTTCCTGTAAAATTATCATGAATGACCGAAAGGTTTCATACATTCCCTGAAATTCATGGAAATTTTTTAAAAATTGAATTTTGTGTGATTGATGGTAAGCCATCATATTTTCCTGTGAAATTACCATGAATGACCGAAAGTTTTCATAAACTTCCGGAAAGTTCTAGAAATTAATAAACTGAATTTGGGGTAATCTATCTTAAGTTACCATGGATTGCCTGTAAGAATAATTTGAATTACGAGAAATTTTCATAAATTTCCGGAAATTTATGGAAAATTTTTTCAAATTGGATTTTGGGTGATTTATCGTAAGTCATCATATTTTTTGCAAAATTTCCATAAATGACCAGAAGTTTCCATAAATTTCCGGAAATCCATAGAAATTAATAAATTGATTTTGGGGTAATCTGTCTCAAGTTACCATGAATTGCCTGTGAGAATAATTCAAATTACGGAAAATTTTCATAAATTTCCGGAAATTCGTGAAAATTTTTTTCAAATCAAATTTCGGGTGATTTATGGTAAGTCAAACATTTTTCCTGGTAAATTACCGTAAATAACCGAAAGTTTTCATAAATTTCGGGAAATCTATAGAAATTAGTAAATTGAACTAGGGGTAATCTATCTTAAGTTACCATAAATTGCCTGTGAGAATAATTTGAATAACGGAAAATTTTCATAAATTCCCAGAAATTTATGGAAATTCTTCCAAATCGAATTCTGCGTGATTTATGGTAAGTCATCACATCTTGTGAAATTACCATAAATGACCGAAAGTTTTCATAAATTTCCGGAAACTTCTAGAAATTGATCAATTGAATTTGGGATAGTCTATCTTAAGTCACCATATTGTCCTGTATAATTACCATAAATTACCGAAAATTTCCATATATTTCCGGGAATCCATAGGAATTTCTCCAAATTGAATTTTGGTTGATTTATGGTAAGTCGCGATATTCCCCTATAAAATTACCATAAATGATCAAAAATTGCCATAAGTTCCCGGAATGATATGGAAATTCCCAAATTGAATTTGGGGGAATATATCTTAAGTTACCATGAATTGCCTGTGAGAATACTATAAATTACCATACAATTTTCATAAATTTCCGTAAATTTATGAAAATTTTTTAAATTGAATTTTAGTCGATCTATGGTAAACCACCATATTTCCCTGTGAAATTACCACAAATGACCGTGAATTTCCATGAATTTCCGAAAAGCCATAGAATTTCTCAAATTGAATTTGGTGTAATCTATCTTAAGTTGCCATCAATTGCCTGTGAGAATAATGTGAATAACGGCAAATGTTCATAAATTTCCGGAAATTTATGGGGATTTCTTTATTGAATTTTCGGTGATTTACCGTAACTCATCATAATTGCCTGTAAAATTACCATAAATGACCGAAAATTTCCATAAATCTCCGGAAATTTATAGAAATTTGGTAATCGAATGCTGAATTTCTGAACTTCTTTGCGATCATGCTACCATTTTTCGAACACCTCCTAGGTGCATAATATACTATTTCAGTCAAATAGAAAAATTGCAATGCAAGTTAGTTCAATGAATAAATAAATTCAAGTAAATGTTTTTAAAATATAAAAAAATGCTGCCCATAAACACAATAAGGGAATGGTAAATTCAGTGAAAAAACTCGCAGAATATAGGTTTTATCTTTTATATATTTTTTATTATTAACCGATGATATCAATAATATGTTTCTGTATTTCATATGCGTGTAATTACAGTTCATTTTAATTATAATTTGTATATATTTATATATAATTCTACTATATATTCTTAACATACTCATATTTTCATCTTATATATTATATTATTATTATTATTATATATAACTGTACTGCTGCGACAATATAGGGCATTCTTGTCGGTCCGCAACTAGTCTTTAGTTTGCGAGTCAAGTGAATAGGATTCATTTACAGAAAGACAGTAGTTTTCATTAAAAAAAAGTGTATCCCTTCAACGTTTTGCACCTTTAACATTCTCCGCTGCTGTTTCTGTTGTACTAAATTAAGCCAATCCCGCTGATTAATCATCCTTTCTCAAAAATCGCTTTATAATATAATTGATAGATCTGGAATAAAACCTGCCCTCTCTGAATAATGTCTAGGACAGTATAAAAAATAAAACTCGATCAGGCACATTCAGAATACACATACAAAATTGAGCAAAATGAAGCATCAATGCTAAAAAATGCACCTAAATTTATTTGAAAAATTGCTTTCACTTTCGGTGGATTTTTGGGATATACAATATTTCCCAAGCTACGAACAACAGTTCCGTAAAAGACGCGATAAGAGATTACAGATTGCAGATTCTTATATAGGGATAGTTCGTTCTCGTTGCTGACTTTTCTAAATATAAATATTGTAACACTAAAAACATTTGAATGCAAATTTTTCATTTTCAAAAACCATTTATGATCCTTTGCAAAGAAGGCATACAAAGAAAGTAAAGCAAAAAATAAAAGTTTTGAAAGTGGAATATTTCTTGGAATCGAACATGGATATAAGATTTTTAATTCATAGAAATAGAGCAAACAAAATGGCACTTAATGGAAATGAATCCTAAATTGCTAGAAGCTTAAAAGAGAAAGGTATACAGAATCTGAACCAAAAGCTCTACAGATCATACAGACTTTATTAATTGTTGTTAGTCGTTAAGACAAAAGTGCGCTTCTCGTTAAGAATTAGGTTTAAATTATACTTAGGCCCTATAGTAGTATGCGACATTACCTTAGTACTTCGATAGAATCGAGTTTTGGGATGGAACTGAGTCACATTCACTTCTTCTGTTAGTTTTATCTCTTACGAGTTCTGAAGCGACGTGTTTTTTTCCTCAAATATACATTACGCTAGAAGCTATAGAGAAAGAGCGGGTACAGTGATTTAGTTTCATAGAATCTACGACAATTTATGGCCAGTTATCCTCGAGCATGATTTTCTATGTTCTGGAATACAGAAGACTTCCGTTTAGCTGAACTCTCGTTTAGCTGAACTTCCATTTACCTGAACGCTTCTACGCTCGTTTAGCTGAAATCGAGCGGCCCCTCTACCCGCAGGAGAAAGCAACTGGCGGTAGCAACCAATTAGGAGTCATCACTAGAAGCAACCATGCGGAGGGGGATAGTGGTGGGAATTTCTCCCGAGTTAAGCTAAACGAATATTTACGTCGCGCAGCGGTTCAGCTAAACGGAGGTCTTCTATATTATATCTCGTAGTTAATAAAAAAATGCAGATTTCTTCCCTTTTACATAGTTTGTTCACAATTTATACTTATGTGAAATGGTGAACGGTTTACAAATCATTTTCAGGTCAGAGAAGCTCGAGGATTTTGAATCTGGACCTATTAAGAGTAAATTCACTACGATAGACAGAGCGTATTAGATCTGGAACGAACATTACGATAGGTGAGTTAGATTTAGAAAGCATATTTTCTGGTGAGTTGAAATCGTTATCGTTACTCAAAAATTGTCCACTCAAAGCCTTCGGGAAAAGAATATTATTTCATGTCTAATTTGTCCTATTGGTTAAAATAGGTTCCTTGAGCAAGATATAACAAACTAACAGGTAGATCATTTTCACTTAGCAGTTCAGTAACCGAAAGATCTAAATCTTTTGTCAAATAATTATCTCAGGCCAATGATGAATCCTCTCTCAGTTTAAATTAGTAAAATTGTTACTACTTCAATGATTAGGTCAGTGATCTACTATCGAATAAGTGGAATTCCAGAAGTTAGCTAAAAAAATAGTCAAATTCTACTAAATGAATAAGTAATTTATAAGTTTACCTTCCAATAAGTGAAATTTTGGGAACGACCTAACAATTAGTGAATTTATTACTAATGTGATCAGTGACATTTTCACAAACCACATTATTAGTTTGAAAGTCTAATAATCAATAAGTAGAATTTTTTAGGTGACTGAGGAATGAATGGATTCTCACTATTTAAAAAAAAATTTGATGTTCGACGATCAAATAAGTAAAACTCAATATAGTGACCAAACATTTACTGAAAATTCTGTAAAATCAAGAAATTGATTCTTTCACTTTTTAAACAAGTAACAATTATACACAAATAACAAATTCAATAAATAAAAACACATTGCAAGTTGATTCTATTAGGATTATATTCCATTCCCCATGTTTGTATATCGTGTATTTGTAAATTTCGCTTTTTGAATCACGCGCGCTTTCATTATGGTGGGAGTAGGTTGGCATAAATGGAACTACTCTCGTTTCCGCCTTCTTGTCGCGTTTGGCGTCTTGTGACTTGTCATATGCATGCGTGCATGGTCGGCCATCGAAGTGCCTACCGTTTTTGGGATAAGTTTAGGTCGTTTTTACTGTGTGTATTTCCCGCACAGCAAAAATTTCTCCATAACTCCGACGTAGCTCCACGACGAAAAATTGTGCTTTTTACAATTTGATCAAATGGTAAAACTTGTTGCATATTTCATTTTTGGCTTCTTCGAAAAAACTTAATGACAGCAAGGAGTCTAACGCTTTTACGGTTAGCTTTGCATAATATATTATATATTTACATAATATACATAATTATAATTGCTTCTTTAATAATATTTTTAATTGCTTCTATTAATCATAAAATATTGAACATATATGTAACTAGTTTTAAAAAACATTGTTGAAAGCGTGGTCTTTAACGAATAAAAATGTTTAAAATTGTATAAATATGTCTAATGATTGTTTAGTTTTTCCCATGGTACAATAATGGATAAGTATTCGAAAGCTATATTATCAATAATTGCAGTGGTAAATATTTACTATCCTCAACAGTAAATATTTACTAATGTAATTGGTGAAAATTCACCTATTCAATCAATTAACACTATTCTCAATAGTAAAAATTTCTAATCAATTCACTTATTTCTTTGGTCATAACTTACTAATTTAACAAGTGGGCAAAAATCACTATTTCAATTAGTGATTTTTAACTGATCTTTAGTAGCCCACTTTTCTCCCTTTCAATCAGTGAAATTTTACTAATAATTAGTAGTTTTCTACCAATTCAAACTGAGAGAGTACAGTTTCAAAATTACCCGAATATTAACTGAAGTCAATCAGTGGATAATTTCTAGTTACCGATTTCAGAAATAAGTCGAAATTCGCGTTTGGAGCGAAGCCAGCAGTTGTGTTTTTGCTCGAAAAGAAAAAAAACGAGGTACCTATCATCGGATCAGGGATGGGAAATTTTACTACACCATTCGGTGCAATTTCCTCAATCTGAAAATAGTTTTTCCTCTCGTTTCTCTCTCGCTTTCCGTAGCACTCGAGCCCGTATAAAGCTAGTCTGTTTATCTTGTCCGTCGTTCTGACGATGTTTCCCATCCCTGGCCCTTCATAACATCCGGATGATATCGTATCTTCTCATAAGTCTGTATAGCATAAAAAGCTCCTATGTACATTCAAATCGTACGCGTACATTTAAAAAAATAATAGTAACATTAACCCTTAAAATCGACGCAGTGACATTTCTTGTACGCGCATAATGGAGGTTCTGCTCTACTGAAATATTGGTATCCAAAGTTCTCTTTAACAGCAGTAATTTAGAGGGTGCTTGCTACAAAATCATCTCCAAGCCCCTGAATTTCTCATCTTTATCCCACTCTATCGTTCTATCTTTCATCCGACGAAATAAGGTTGATGATAATAATGATAATCGTTCTGAAGTCTCCATTCTTGAGGCACTCGTTATGAATTCTGTGTACATTTTTCATCGGGTCGTTTCTTTCATAGTGGAACGAAAGAAATGGCGCAAGCTAGAAGTACTCGCGAATGAGATACTTAGGAAGAAAGCCTCGCTTTTGAAACATTTTTTACCAAACGACCTCAACCTCCGAACTTATTCTCTTCTGTTCCGAAATTGCTAATTTGGAGCTCCAAATTAAAACTCGTTTGCAATCTGAGGCTTCATCACTTTTCAATTATCTCAATCACAGGGAGTGTAAATTTTCCAATTTATTTTCGATCATAATTATGAATACGTAATTAAAATTTACAAGCGGTATCGATTTTACATAAATAAACTCTAAAAACAAAATGCATGGTTTAAAATCCTAATTTTTTAACAATTAAATCATACACTAGTGTAAGAACTCACAAAAAATTATAACATACTCCATTTTAATTTTGAATGTACACGCAATGAATTGGGGAGAATTCAAAAATATTGAGAAGTGACGCACCCCGTCTCTGTAATAATTAAAGTACGTTTATAAATGATTTAAAAACAGATTCCAATAAACAATTTCGACAAAAACGAATATCATTATCAAAACCGTGATTGCAGCGCAACTTATTTCGTTCTGTTTCCAAATCAGCACTGTATACGCAGCAAGCCGTTTATGCTACAATATAGTTTTACAAGTATCGTAATAATTATACGACTTATTATTTAAAAACTCTCTAGTTCGTATGAAAAATTATGCGATAATGTATTGTTTTGTCATTTTATCGATTTCCCTTTTTTTAAAATATTACAGATTATTTTTATTTATAGGTCACGCAATTCTTTTTATTCGCAAATATACAAAAGTGATTATCATAATTTCCCTCCTTCAACGTTCCAATTTCGTTATTATTATACACAATCAATATAAAATTGCAGAGTAAAGATTCTTTCGCGCGATACAGGACGACAATGCAAGATCGAGGTGCGAAAAACTTTTACTTCCACTTAAGTTTAGACATCGAACGATACTCAAAACTTCGGAAAAAGGCAGCTTCCTTGAAAAGTAGAAAGATATTTTTTATAACAAATGGATGATTTCAGACATTTCACGAAATACAGTCATGATTTCAGCCAATATTGGTGTTCGAAAAAAGGAAGCATAATCGCAAAGAACTTGCGATCAAAATTCGATTGAACGTTTTCTATAAATTTCCGGAAATTTTCGGTCATTTATGATAATTTTACAGGAAAATTTAATGATCATGTTTTCCTGTAAGATTACTATGAATTACCAAAAATTTCCATAAATTTACAAAATTTATGGAAAGTTATAAAAAATAACTCGAAAATTAACTGTAAATAACCAAAAACTTCCGAAAATTTATGGAATTTCATAGAAAAATTTTGAAGCCAATTGTATGTTACTTATCGTAAATCACCATAAATTACCCGTGTAATTACTATACATGTTCGAAAATTTTCATAAATTTCCGGAAATTTATAGAAATTTTCCAAATAAATGGTAATTTTACAAGAAAATACGGTGACTTGAAATGAATCACCCAAAATTCAATTTTGAAAATTTCCATAAATTTCCGGAAATTTTTGCTCATTTATGGTAATTTTACAGGAAAATATGATTCTTTACCATAAATCACCCAAAATTTAATTGAAAAAATTTCCGTCAATTTCCGGAAATTTTTTTATTGAATTTTGGGCGGTATATGGTGAGTCACCATATCTTTTTGTAAAATTACCATAAATGGCCGAAAATTTTCGGATCTTTATGGAAATTTATCGAAATTTTTAAATTCAATTTTGTGGTACTTATTGTAATTCAGCATACACTACCTGTGAAATTACTATAAATGACCCAAAATTTCCATAAATTCCCGGAAAATCATAGAAATTTTTCAAATTGAATTTCAGGTGACTTATGGTAAGTCATCATCTTTTACTGTAATATTACTATACATTACCCGAAATTTCCGAAAATTTATGAAAAGTTATCATACATAACTTGGAAATTACCCGTAAATAACCAAAAATTTCCGAAAATTTATGGAATTTTATAGAAAACTTTTAAAGCCAATTGTATGTTACTTATCGTAAGTCATCATAAATTACCTGTGAAATTACTATAAATCTTGGAAAATTTTCATAAATTTCGAAAAATTTTCCAAATAAATGGTTATTTTACAGGAAAATACGGTAACTTAAAATAAATCACCCAAAATTCAATTGAAAAATTTTTCATAAATTACCGGAAACTTATGGGAATTTTTGGTCATTTATAGTAATCTTACAGGAAAATATGATGACTTACCATAAATCAGCCAAAATTCAATTTGAAAAGTTTTTATAAATTTCCTAAAATTTATGAAAATTTTCGGACATTCATAGTAATTCCACAGGTAAGTTATGCTGACTTACGATGAGTAGCACACGATTGAATTGAAAAATTTTCCAAGAATTTCCATAAATTTCTGGAAATTTCTCGTTATTTACGGTTTTTTTCAAGTTATGTATGATAATTTTCCTTAATTGTCCGGAAATTTTGGGTAATTTATAGTAATTCTACAGGAAAATATGATGACTCACCATAAGTAATTTATGCTGACTTACGATAAGTTACACAAAATTGAATTTCAAAATTTCCATTAATTTCCATGAATTTCCGAAAATTTTTGGTAATTTATAGTAATTACACAGGAAAATACGATGATTTATCATAAGTCACCCATAATTCAATTTGGGAAATTTCTATGAATTTCCGAAGATTTATGAAAATTTTTGGTCAAACATAGTAATTTCACAGGTAATTTATGCTGGCTTACGATAAGTAACACAAAATTGAATTTGAAAATTTTCATAAATTTCCGGAAATTTTCGGTTATTTTTCAAGTTATGTATGATAAATTTCCATAAATAACCGTAAAATTCTATTATTTGCAACAAATATTTCCTAAAAGTTTTACGGTGAGTGGGATGAAAGTTTATAAATGTATAATTTTGATAATTCATCTCTGACGTCACTTTCCACTCCCTAGGGAGTGAAAAGTAGAGCTTTAGCCCCGCTTCATATGCGTTGAAAAGGCCTGAAATCATGCATGTGTCATAAAAAAGTTTTTAAAGTAGTTGCCAGATAAATTATTGGTTCAGAGTATATACGGAAAATTTATCTCATTTTTGAAACTTTGGATATTTTGAGTAAAGGGAAACAGCAGTTGTTTTTATGGAGGGAAAAATTTCCAACAACCCGATCTTAGCATTTTGGCAGTACGTATCTGTTTTCGACACAGGCAGCTGACGTTTGTGAGTTTCTTCGATGAAGATCAAATAGATATGGCATAGTATTCGCATTTCGCGTTTTTTTTTTGTATTGCTTCGAAAAAGAGTTTTGAGACTCTTATAATTTTCTGTATTCCCTTTCAATTTTCAAGGAGCTTATCACAGAAACGGCACGATCGTCACTGCCAAACGCGCGACGATAAAACGAGTATAGCGTTAAATAGATCATTCATTGAGTTTTAATTTTCGGCTATCCACTGCAATTGTGACGTCAAAAAGTGTGCGTGACGCTACAACCCGGGAATTCAGAGAGACGAATAAAATTCAAAAATTGCAAGAAAAAACTTGTGTAAACTTCAACTATAAAAATGATAAGAGTTTGCAGAGACGTCCAGCGTCGATCGCAGGTTCAACCTTACTATTTCCGAATGCTAATAAAGTTTTCTAGTATATTGAATAATAGAAGTTTGATGAGTGCAGAGCCTCTTGTGTGTAGGATTGTGAATAACAAGAAAAAAGAGTAGAATAAATTCGTACCTCGAAAAACTTTTGTACAAGAATTCACTTTATCAATAGCAAATGAATGGAAAGCTTTCTTGTATTGTGCAATCCTGATAATAAACGTGTTGACGCATTTCGAAATTCTGTAAGATAAAAGATTGGAAAAGGAAATAATCTAGAATTTTTCTGATCCAAAACTGAACCTGCACTCGACGCGAATATTCCATATTTATCAAATATTGTTACAAGTTACTTTACTTTGAATTTTTTGTATTATTACATTTTTATTCAGTAGTTCATCGAATCCTAATTTTTTGTGTTTTATCTTCAATTATCATTTGCTTTCAAATCGTTATTATTAGTCTCTCTAATTAACACAGGACTTTTATTTCTTTTCTCATCCTTGTCGCTCTCCTTGCATTTTATGTAACTAATCATTCATTATTTTATTATTTGCTTAGCAGGAATCGCAGATTTAACTTAAAAATACTAGGGTTTTTATTAAAATGTCTTTACAGTTCGCTTCATTTTACGCATTGATGCTTTAAAGATTACTTACATCCCATACTTTTAGAGTGATCTTCTTTAAACACATGTGTACAAGTTAACTTTCCTCTATATTTTGAGCATACCGCGCGGCTTAGTTAATTGCGATTGTGGAGTCGATTTTTCGAAAATGAGCTTTGTAATATTAAATAATAAGTTTTATTGGATGGTGATTGCGAGAAGAAGAAAAAGATGATGCACATCGTTCCAGGTGTTCCAATTTTATGGGGAATTCTCAAAATGATTTCAAAACTGATAATAATTATTGTTTTTCTATGTTGGAAAGCAATAAAAGTTTTGAGAAGTATTATTGTTGGAACTGCATGACAGCTTTATTAAACTCTATATTTCTCCATTCAGAATTCATTTGTTGTTCTCATTTTCCCGTAAAATCACTTTGCGTTATCCTCGTGAAAAGAGAAATATGGAGAGCTCAAACGACTAGACATATATTTTTGAAGAATGACCATTAGGGTGGTCCAAAGAATTTGTTTTCGAATTTTTATGCAAAACTCCCGACAATATGTTCGAATCCATAAAAAAAAGCATTTTTTTTCATTGGAAAAAAAATAATACTTAGAGGTGGAGCAAGCCCCATGAAGTTTGACACGTATTTCCCATAAGAAAAAAGTACGTTTTTGTAAATTTTATTCAGAATCTCAATATTAAGTGAAAAAAATACGTTTTTGTAAATTTTATTCAGAATCTCAATATTTTTTGGCACTAATTGTGATTTTTTTGGGGTTTTTAAAGCAGATTGTTTCAAGTACATGCAATGCTACTTCATGCTGATAATTAGATGTTTATTTAAATTGTTGAAACAATTTATTATTGTTTTTAGCAACATTCTCTTAGAAAAGGGTTAGAAAGTCAAGCTTTTTTCCTGAATTTTCCAACCTATTTTCAACGTTCCAATAAAGCGAGGTACTAATCAATCAAAGTTAACAAAAATAATTGTTTAAACAATTTTTTATTATTCTCTCAGAATAATGCTACGAAGTTGCGGTTTTTTTTGGAATTTTCAACTTTTTGTCCGCTTTTCACTTAAAATAAGTAATTATTTGATTTAATTTAGCAAAAATAATTGTTTGAACAAATTATTATTTCGCCTTAGCTTTTTAGCTGTGAACAAATAATAAATAAACATTAGAGAGAATCATATTCCAAATAGTGTTGTGTTGTATTAACATCGTACTATTATTATACATGCCTGGTCAAAACCGTAATATCGAAATTGAAAATTAGTGTTGTATTGTTTAAAGTAAATTATTTTTATTCTTTCCCCAATATTAAAAAAAAAATTAATTAAACCAAAAAAAGCTAAATTCATTCAGTGAAATTTGAATTTCGAATTTTCTACTAAAGTTATGGACCTCTAACGCAAAAATTGAATTTTTAAAAAAGTAGTTCAACTTTCAACTAAAGAATTGAATTTTCGACCTAAAAATATAAATTTTTAATCAAGAATATAATGGTTGATATTAACATTTTTGTTTCATTTAATTAAAAAACAATGTAATTTAACTAACAATTAAATCCAATCTAATTCAATCTAATTGAATTTCATTCAAATTCTATTCAGTGCAATGTTAAACAAAAAGCTTAAGAGTTTAGAAAAAACTGCATCTTTTCAGCACTAATCTAAGAGAAGAAAGCCATGAATAATAATAATTTGTATAAACAATGATTTTATTATTATAAATTAAATATTAACTCACTTCAAGTGGAAAGTGGGCAGAAAGTTACAAAATTTCATAAAAAAACGCAAGTTTCTAGTATTAAGCAAAGTAAATGTTATAGGCAATGATGATAAATTATTTAAACAAATATTTTCTTAACATGAATTCATTATTACTTCAATCTAATTGAAAAGTGATAAAAAGTTAAAAATTTGAGGAAAAACCCGCAGCTATGAAGTATTAATCTAGAAGTATATAGCTATAAACATTTACAATTTGTTTAGAACATTATTTTGGCTAAATAGCTTTGTTACCTTCATTTGATTCTTACCTCGCTCTAACTGAAACGTTAAAAATAAGTTGATAAACTTTTGAAAAAACCTTGCTTTTCTAACCCTTTTCTAAGAGAAATTTGTTAAAAAATAAATAAATTGTTTGCACAATTTAAACAAACATCTAATTATCAGTAAAAAGTAGTATTTCATGTATTTGAAACAATCTGCGTTAAAAAAACCGCAAAAAAATCATAATTAGCGCAAAAAAATCGAAAAATCCATTTCATCACTTATGGGGGTTCTTGGGACCCTATAAAACGGACTTACGGGGGTGATATTTGAAAAGTAATAATTTATTCGCATTCTGTGCCTAATGTTGAAGAGAAATGGTGAATTTCAATGTCGATTCACCTAATTTTGAAAATTCGGAATAAAATGTAGAAAAACGTCTTTTTTTTCTCATCAGAAATACGTGTTAAGCTTTATGGGTTTGCGCCACCTCTAAATATTATTTTTTTACTAAAAAAATGCGTTTATTTTCTTGTGGATTCGAACAAATTTCCAGGCGTTTCGCATGAAAATTCGAAAAAAATTTCTAATCCATTTTTGGACTACCCTAATGGCCATAGGTATGGATACCTGTAATCGAAAAATTTCCATTTTCGTATCGAACATAATCTTTTTTTTTGCGGATGTGCAGGTGATGAACGTAATACTCGAAATCACATTTTGAAATGAACCGTGAAACGTAAGTCTTAGATTTGATAATACTCAATGGAGTAGGTAACGCGATGCTCGCGGAATGGTGCATATCAATGTGTGCGACGATAAATCAATATGGCAATGCGACTTTGCCATTGAGAAAATAGGAACGGATGCGAAGATGAGGGAAAAACTACGTATCGCTCGTATATAACCTAATTCAATTCCTTCATGTTTTAGTTTATTATTTAATTGGTTAATCTTAGAATTTATTAACAGTTCATACTATTCATTAGTTTAACGTTTTATTTCATTTACATAGTTCATTTTATCAGGTTCGGTTTATTATACAGTTACGCGGTTTTCGCTATTTACATGCATGCCTCACACACATGCACACATGTTCAGTTTAATGTTTTCACGCATGCATTCTCTGATTTATGATCTTTTAGTAAATGTGTTATGTTCCGTTTTGCCTGAGTGAGTTACTGATTTGATGAATGATTGTATGTCTTTTTTTTTGTCTGTCTGTGTATGCTTGCGTGTAAATTTTTGCAGTGCTCACCTCACTTCTAAATTGTACTTTTCTATTTCATATTTCAATTTGAAATAACGAGCTACGTATATAATTCGAGAGAGGAATCTCAATAACTCGAATGTGTATAAAATAATGGTCTTCTGTGTTTATTGATTGGATTTTTTTTTTCGAAAAACATTTTACCCATAGTATTTTTCTTGGATCTCTTAAAACACATAAAAAATTGTTAATTCCTCAGTGCTTTCCATTCGGAACTGTCAATATGTGATTGTTTGAATTGAAATTTTGGAAATACCAAGGCTGCTAATGAAGAAACGGTTAAATTACAAATTTCTTAAGTTATAAATTGTCGAGAAAATGATTCAAAATTAAAAAAAGGAAATAAAACAATGTTCGGTTTTCATGTTTGATATCCCTTAAGACAGCAGAAAAAAATACATCTCAAGGAAAGCTTAGAAGTAAAATTTTCGCAACTTTTTAAATATTTTTGGAAGTTTGGGAAACTTTTGAGTTCACAAAAAGAGGAAGCACTTGTTTGAAAGAAAGGGATCTTTGCAGTTCGTAGCCTGCAGCTTATATGAAAAAAGACTTTGAAAGTGAAGCGAACACCGACTTTCAGTATAATATCGCATTTCCTCTTTCGGCAAATTAAGTATGCAAAACAGATAGCACAAGTCGTTTAAGACTCAGACCATGATGAGTTACGAGGGGTATTAATAACTAAGCCAAGAGAAATTTCTTGATATCAGGAGTGATAGAGAGAAACGATAGAAACTCGAGGCACGTCTTGTTTTATTTTCAACTTTTTCCTTCATCCCCTTCTGTCTCCCAATAATTCTTTGTGCCGAAGCCAATTGTCTGAGAGCAAACCAGACTTAGATTTCCCATTATTGGAGGTATTACAGAAGGCAGGGAACATCGCTTTAGTTTTCACCAATCGCTCGAGAGCCATTAATCTGTAATAAGACCGAAAATGAAGACAAGTCGAATTTAGATGAAAGTTCGCGGCCACGAATTTATTCTCTTCAATTTGAAACAAATCCCATCGAGACTAGAAAAGCTATTATTCTTTCGAAATGTTAGATCATCTAAAGACTAGAAATGATAATGGATGACCTAATTGCTCTTTTGTCAAATTTTCCAAATTTAACTATTATCCCGATAATTGCTAAGAAAGAGTCGTAAACGACTTGTGCGTTTGCAACCGTCAGCAATTGATTATTATCACAGAATTATTTACAACGTTTATTTGCAAAATTACTTATTTTGCGAATTATGAGGACAAACGAGAATCGGGTCGTCGCGCGCATTCTCAATTCGTGTCTTGGCAAAAGTGTTGGTGAAAAATCTAGCCGGCCTAAGAAGATGAGAAATAGATGTAGAAAACTGGATCTCCAATCACCGTAATGCAAGATTTGAGCTTGGATTACCCTGCTCTGAAAGAACAGCATCACTTATCTTTAAAAAAACTCCTGATTTGTCATTAGGGTGGTCCAAAAAATTTGTTTTCGAATTTTTATGCGAAACTCCCGACAATTTGTTCGAATCCACAAAAAAAGAAACTCATTTTTTTTCTTTGGAAAAAAAATAATATTTAGAGAAGGTGCAAGCCACATGAATTGGGGAATAGAATTCGAAATTCACCATTTCTCTTCACAATTAGTCACAGAATGCGAAAAAAATATTAATTTTCAAATATCACTCACGTAATTCTGTTTTATAGGGTCCCAAAAACACCCACAAGTGAAAAAATGGTTTGTTCGATTTTTTGGCGCTAATTATGATTTTTCTGGCATTTTTTTTAACACAGATTATTCCAAATACATGAAATACTACTTTACTCTGATAATTAGATGTTTATTCAAATTAAAAAAAATGTATTATTGTTTTTATCAACTTTCTCTTAGAAGGGGGTTAGAGAGTCAAGGTTTTTTCTGAATTTTTCAACTTATTTCCAACGTTTCAGTTGAAGCGAGATAATAATGAATTAAAGTTAACAAGAATGATTGTTTCAACAATTTTTTATTATTATAACAATATTCTCTCAGAATAATACTACATAGGTACGGTTTTTTTTCCTAAAATTTCTAATTTTTTATCACTTTTCAATGAGACTCAAGTAATAATTTATTCATGTTAAAAAAATGCTTGTTTAAACGATTTATTATCATCTCTAATAATATTTTCTTTGCCTCATGATAGAAACTTGCGGTTATTTCTGAACTCTTAAGCTTTTTAGAAGAGGGTTAGAAAGTCAAGGTTTTTCTCTGAATTTTTCAACTTTTTTTCAATGTTTCAGTTAAAAGCGAGATAATCATCAAATAGAGTCAACAAAAATAATTGTTTAAACAATTTATTATGAATTATAAAAATATCCTCTTAGAATAATACTACATCGTTCTGTTTTTTTCCTGAAATTTCTAACTTTTTATTACTTTTCAATTAGATTGAAGTAATAATTAATTCATATTAGGAAAATAATTGCTTAAACAATTTATTATCATTGCTAATAATATTTTCTTCGCCTAATGATAGAAACTTGCGGGTTTTTCCGAAATTTTAACTTTTCGCCTACTTTTCACTTAAAGTGAGTTAATATTTATTTTATTTCAACAAAACTAGTTGTTTAAACAAAGCATTTTTGTTTATGGCTTTCTCCTCTTAGATAAGTGCTAAAAAGTTGCGGTTTTTTCTAAACTCTTAAGCTTTTTGTCTACTTTTCAGTTGGTGAGGTAATAATTAATGCGAGTTAACAAACATGCTTATTTGAAGAATTTATTACTGTTCATAACTATTTTCTCTTAGACAAGTGCTAGGAATTTGTGGTTTTTCTGAAATGTTTAACTTTGCACTGAATGGAATTCGAATGAAATTCAATTAGATTGAATCAGATTCAATTGATTTACTTTTTGGTTAAAATAGATTGTTTTCTATCTTAAATAAAACTTTTTTCCGAAATATCAATAATATTATTTTTGATTAAAAATTTATATTTTTAGGTCGAAAATTCAACTCTTTGGTTGAAAGTTGAACTACTTTCTTAAAAATTCAAATTTCACGTTGGAGATCCATAATTTTAGTAGAGAATTCAAAATTCAAATTTCACTGAATGAATTCAGCTTTTTTATTTTAATTAATTTTTTTTTGGACACTGGGAAAATAACAAAAATAATTTGCCTCAAACAATACAATACTATTCAAAATATGATTCTCTCTAAGGTTCATTCATTATTTGTTGACAACTAAAAAGTTAAAGCAAAGTTTAATATTTCAAAAAAAGCCGCATTTTTTTAGCACTTATCTAAGAAAAGATAGCCATAAACAATAATATTTTGTTGAAACAATTAGTTTGGTTGAATAAAATTAAATATTAACTCACCTAAAGTGAAAAGCGGGCAAAAAGTTAAAAATTTCAGAAAAACCGCAAGTTTCTATCATTGAGGAAAGGAAATATTGTAAGCAATGATAATGAATTGTTTGAGCAATAATTTTATAACAATAATTAATTATTACTTTAATCTATTTGAAAAGAGATAAAAAGTAAAAAATTTCAGGAAAAAACCACAACTATGTAGTATGAATCTAGAAGAGGATAGCTATAAACATTACAAATTTGTTTAAACAATTATTTTTGTTAACCTAATTAAATAATTACTTACTTTAAGTGAGAAGTGAACAAAAAATTGAAAATTTCCGAAAAAACCGCAAATTTGTAGCATTATTCTAAGAGAATATTGTTATAATTAATAATAAATTGTTTGAACAATTATCTTTGGTAACTTGAATTAATTATTACCTGTCTTCAACTGAAATGTTGAAAATAAGTTGAAAAATTCAGAAAAAACCTTGACTTTCTGACCCTTTCCAATGAGAAAGTTGCTAAGAACAATAATGAACTGTTTAAACAATTTGAAGAAACATCTAAATATCAGCATAAAGTATTATTACATGTATTTGGAATAATTTATGTTAAAAAAAACGCCAAAAATCATTTTTAGTGCAAAAGATTCGAAAAACCCATTTTTTCATTTATGGGGGTTTTTGGGACCCTATAAAACATACTTATGGGGGTCGTATTTGATAAATAATATTTTATTCGTATTCTGTGACTGATAGTGGAGAGAAATCTTGAATCTCGATCTCGATTCACCTAATATTGAGAATTCTGAATAAAATTTACAAAAACTTCTTTTTTTCTTATGGGAAATACGTGTTTAACCTCATGGGGCTTCCACCACCTCTAAATATTTATTTTTTTTTTTCCAAAAAAATTCGAAGAAAAATTTTTCTGATTAATTTTTGGACCACCCTATTGGTAATTCTTAAATTCTTGCTTTATGAGGATTGGAAGACCAGCGGTAGGAAGTGCGTAGGTCCATAATTTCACAATTTGTTGCATCATCAGAATACAAATAATCAAAAATTCATCGAAAACATCTTGTGCATGCAAAAAAAAATCTTGAAAAATCTGACAATAAAAGAAAATTATCTATTGATTGTCTTGCAGTGTTCAAGAAACCAAAATTCTTTCAATTAGGTTTTGGCACGAGGACTTTTTGCTATCAAAAATTTGATGAATGCAGCAATTCGTTTTATGGACTTATCGAAAGGTGGTAGAAATCGTGAGGTAAACCGAATCAGGAATTGATAAATTTATATTAAAGTAAGCGTGCTGATAGTGGCAGATTGGCAGGTACACAAAAGGTACGATAAAGTTACCGACCCGGGGACAAAATGGTACGACGGCAGATCCCATTGCTTGTCCCATTATTTACAGAATCTTTTACACAGCTTTACACCACTCACTTCGCTTTATTATTTTATATTTATTGAACGCTCGATCGAGAGGCATTTAGGTTTGTATTTTTACACGTAAAAACTCTTTTATGTTACCGAACTTGGTTATTTACGAATATAACGTGGGTTTATTTTATACCATGTGCTTATGTATATCAACATTCATTACACGCATTTCCACTTTTTATATAAAATTCTTGCTTTATTTATATTATTGATAATATATATTTTGTTTTTACTCGATTCGATTTGATTAGCACATACCTTTTTATGTTTTCTTCTTTTCGAATCTAATATATTTATATATATAATATATATAGTTATATTTGAGCCTTAATTGTCGATCGTCCGACGAGAGTGTCCTGCCAGCAGATCTAACGCTTGTCATCACGAGGCAGCTGATCGGTATATCGTCACTAAAGAATTGCCCTACGATAAATTATTATCTACTCGTCGTCACTTTTTTATACCTATCGTTGTAACATACGACACAAAATCAAACGAAAAACCTATATTCGATTACTTTATTTATTCATTTGTTTTGGGAAAACAGGACGTTCTTCCCCTTTCTTGATTAATCCGGAAATCAAAGTCTAATCAGTTTCCTAATTAGGTTGCCGTAATTGAGTTAAACGTATTCCAATAGGTACTGACTAGACAGTAATAGTTTATAATTATGCGGCGTCCCGATTTCACGTAATTGATAGGTTTTTGAGCTTCAGCTCGTTCGCACATAATTATTATCGACGTTTCCAATAAAACCGCGTTTTCATCAATTTGACTAGAAAGAATCGCCTCTAGACGGAGTCTCGTGTTTAAATTTGGTGGTTCATAATTATGCTCATTTTCATAGTAGTTTCCAAATTATCGGTATACTGGTATACTGCTTCTTGTACCATATATTTATATTTTGTTTTAATTTTGAGTAACATTTGGACATTGCGCTTTACGCAAATTATTAGGGTGGCGACTTGATCGGGAAACCGGGAAACATCAGGAAACGACCGGGAAAATCCCGGAAAATGTCCGGCAGTTTAATTAAAAACCG
Source organism: Neuroterus valhalla (assembly GCA_011762715.2). Taxonomy (NCBI): domain Eukaryota; kingdom Metazoa; phylum Arthropoda; class Insecta; order Hymenoptera; family Cynipidae; genus Neuroterus; species Neuroterus valhalla. The sequence continues at coordinate 8,567 of WSXT02177741.1, read as the reverse complement.
GGAATTTACTTGACTTAACCTAGACTATTAAAAATTGTACCAAATAAATACGAAAAATGACAGCTTTCTTTTTATGAATCAAAAAGAGATCTTATCATTTTATTGAAAGAATGTAACGTTCCTTTAATCTGATTCTTAAAATATTTAAATATATCTATACGCCATCAGAGGAATAATTTTTTTAAATTATAATAAAAAAGTTTTGCAAATTGTTGCTCTGTGAAATTTTTTTGCCTGACTGATAATCGGATTGATGATAGCCAGAACCAACAAAAAGGATTATTTTCTTCGTTCTTCCAAAAAAATGTATTTATCAAGTTTTATTTTCTTTTCCTTATTTATCTGACTTGGGACAGGGTATTTCAGAAAATAATCAGGGAGGTTCAGTGAAGAAGTATAATTTCACTTGGAACAGTGAATTTTCTACATGGAACGTTAACTTTTTAAACTAATTATAATTCGGATTCAGAAGAGAGGAATTAAAAAAAAAAACATTTCTCCAATTCAAAATTCGTCACGATTTTAAATTCCCTTTACTTAATTTTAAATAAAGAAAGTACTTCAAGCAGTCTTTAGAGTAGAAGTGGTATTCCGAAGAAGAAATATTTCTGAATTATGATAGAAAACTTGTTTACATTGTACATTGGAAATTCCTCCTTTTTGAATTAAAAAATTAACTACTTATTTGAAATTTAAACTTGTTTCTTGAAAATCAAACAATCTCTTTCGGTGGAAATTCAAGTAATTTATAAGTTTGGTTGGAAATCAATTACTTCAACTGAAAATTTGCCTGTTTGATTTTTATGGAAATTTGATCTTTTCTAGTCCAAAATTTGGCATTTCGGTGAAAATTTGTCTTTTTGAATTGGAAATTCATTTATTTCATTGAAACTTCACATATTTTGTTGGAAAATCGATTTTTTGTAGAAAATTATCTTTTTCTTCGGAAGTTAATATTCTTCCTCAAAAATTCTTCTTAACGCTTAACAATTTAAGTTATACAGTCAAACTTTTTTCAATTTAGTCGAACATTCATGTATTTGAGAACTCTTATGTTTGGTGTAAAATTCATTTTTAAAGCCAAAAATGTCTCTATTCCACGTTTGTTTGAAAATTTTCATTTTTATGGTTCAAATTTCAACCATTCCGTTGAAAAATTGTATTTTTTGTAAAAATATGGAGTTGTGTAGATCCTCAGTTGAAATAAAATTGATTTCAATTCTTATATGACCCTAAAGACAGTTTTACCATCAGCATACAAATATTACTGTTTTTTTTGGTTGAAAATTAATTTTTTGCTAAAAATTGAACCATTCTAGTTCAATGTTTATCATTTCAGTTAAAAATTCATCTTTCTGTTTTAAAATTCAACTACTTCAGTTGAACATTCACAATTTCATTTGATTCATCATCATTTTGTGTATAAATGTAAAAATTTGTTTGAAAGTTAGTTTCTTTTGTTATAAGTAATTTTTTTAACTGAAAATTTAATTTTTAATTTAAAATTTGGAAATTCTACAGTTTCCGTTAAAATCTATTTGTCTAGTTAAATATCAATTTTTTTCAATTCAAAATTTGAGTAGTCAAATTATCGTTGAATTGGTTTCTCAAACTGAAAATTTTACTTTTCCATTTTTGGTTGAAAATAATTATCTTTTAAGTTTGAAATTCGAATATTTTGTTGAAACATTATATTTTATCTTAGAAAATGATTTTTCTATATGGAAATTGTTCTCCTTGTTTGAATATTCACCTTTATAGTTGGAAATTGAAGTGCTCCAGTTCAATATTTATCTTTTTGGTTGAAAATTCATCTTGTTTTTAAATTCAACTGTTCTGGTTGGAGATTCATAACGTTATCTAAAAATTCATCACATTGGTTGAAAAATGAACTTTTTTGTTGTTAATATGTTGTTTTTTCCTTATCGTAAGTTGATTATCTGAATTATAAGTTCAACTGTTTCAATTTTTGTAAAAAAATGATATTTTTTTGCCAAAAATTCGAGTACTCCTTTCAAAATTGATTTATTTTGCAATGTTTGGTCTTTCGTGTTAAAGGATGTTTAGATTTGAATAAAAATAAATGTTAGTGTTCTGCGACAAATATAAATATGTTATCTTTATTAAAAAAACTGGGAAATGACCGGGAATTCGAAATCGCCCGCCAAATCGCCACCCTGATGAGTGACACAAAAGGCAACGCCAGCACCAGTTGTATAGTACTTGGGTCGTATAAAGTTATACATTGTGTGCCAGGTGCATCCGACGCTCGTGAAAATGACGCCAAGTTTAGGGTGTTCTCTACACAATTTTGGATTCATCCCTTTGTTCCCGCATGAGGCAGGCATCCGAGTCAACAGAGCGCGTATGTGTCGAACGCAGTCTCTCGTATTCTCGTTCCTGGACATTGCACAAGTATTTCAACATTCGAGTTTGGTACACTATCATGTACACATGCATGTTTCGCATGGCGCAAAATCTGAAACACGTCCGAGCTAGGCAGTGCAAACAGCCAACTTGATTGGGAATCGACATGCGCTGTTTGTTTCCAGTATATCTGACATTCAAAAGAACGCAGAAAAAATTTCTAATCAGAAAAACGTTTTTCTCTCATCCAGAAATCAAAGATCAGCTTTGAACTTTACCAAATTTTCCTCTCTCTCTATTATGAGCTGATGTCATTACAAAGAGATTGGAGATTGAAATGTAAAAAGTCTTTGATAAAATGTTCAATTAGAATATTGAATTGATAGAAATCAGTTCCCAGAAGGAGGACGACACGAGAGTTGGAGATTCTCTACAGGCAATCATATAAATAGCTATTTTCAGAAGCTTCAATACTTTGGTCATTATTACCTTACTGGACTTGGAAACTTGCGATTGGAAAAAGTTTAAGATCAGAGAGCCCTGCGGGAGCAAGTCCGAATTGAGCGAAGGAAAGAACAAATTATCTTTTTCACAGTTAACGAACTATCGATTTTAGTGACTTTGTATTTTTTCCGTAACAATCAACAACTCTCTTGGATTTGAGTTCAGCTAAGAAACTCCATAGAAAATTTTTAACTTAAAGAGACTTCAGAGCAGAGAAGCAGTTTACTGGGGGAAATCTTATACTGATAATCTCAGACTTCGAACGAGACTCCGCAATCCTTAAGGATCATATTGCTAGATCGTGCGGTTAGGAATGTTTTCGAACAATATTCATTTTATTCTTAGAAGTTTTGGCGATTCAACTGGCAGTTTTTTCCCTCTTGTTTTTTCTTTTCATAGTCCTGTTACAACTACCGAAAATGGCGTTTGTCCGCCTCGCGATATTAGACGTTACATCATACAAAGTCTTATTCATATCTAAAAACAACGCATGATATTTTGCTGGATCAGAAGTTTAAGACGCAGATCACTGATCGATTTCGGTATCGCTTGATTAGACTTTTCAATTAGCGCTAGTCACACACACGCACACATACATACACATACACAACCTCTCTTGTGAGCTTTCTTCGGACAAAACTTGCGGACATTTTTGTCTCTATCTACCCTCTATCCTCCCTGTAGACTCGAGATATTGGCAGTTATTTAAAGGCCGTGTCAGATCCTCGACAGATAGAGTATTGCAATTAAGAGCAACACGTACTTCTCCCTTTCGAGGGGAGCCAAGATAACATCTAGATTTGTTTTCCGCAGTTGCTTGTACATCCTACGTTTGCTGAAGGAAGGTTCCTTGATAACTGTCGAGTTCCTTCCGGAGGAACAAACTTTATAAAAATTTTCTTCTAAGGGAGTTAAGTTGGCCGATATATATAATAATTGCAGCAAATAAGTTGTTCTTCATATTTCTCGTATTTTTTAGTACTTCAGTGAGACGACATAAATTGAACTCAAATTTTTGAAAGATATTAAAGAATTCCATTGAAAAAATTTGTAGCAAAGAAAAGTTGAGTTTGTTTCTCCTGAAGGAAGATCGATTGCATGGAGGAGGGTATTGACACTTTAATTTGTTTTGATCTCGTCTGCAGAGAGGTGATTGTGGACTCTATCGTCCTAACATCAGTCCGATTGTCTTATCATAGAAAGACCCTACCTGCCTGAGTTTTCGTGCTTAAGCATCCATTAATCATGTTGCTGTTGTTGTACCGGAATCGAACAGACGGTCGTTGCTCTCGCCTTCTGTGCGGATAGCGGTTGTCGTTTCGCGCAGTCGTAGTGGAGGACATCTTTGACTATTCGAATGGCGATGCATCGCTGCGTCAGTCGAACATGAGGATGGTAAAGAAGCGAAGCGTTGCGTCGCGGTTCCATCGGCTTACCGATCAGCCGAACGATCCACAAGGGTTGTCAATGCTCTTAGCTACGTTGTTTGACATGCGACACCAGGTCGACCTTATTCGCATTCAAATCCACTGCTAAGGCGTCAACGCTCTTGAGAGGATTGGAGTCTGCGAACCTGATAAAAAACAGAAGGATTCATTTGGTATCGTCTTCTTTGATACATAATTCTAATATAGTAGACTCTGCCACAGTTCACGCTGTGACACTTCCCGTTCTCGCATTTCTCCTCCTTCGCCCATCCCCACTCTTGCTAGGCACACGGCGCACACTCGACGCGCCGCGTGTGTGTATCAAACACGGACTTACACGTTGCGTGCAAGTAAAGACAAGTCGGGGAAATCTGACACTTCCTGTTCGCTTCCCATAAAGCCCCGGAAACGGGAAATGTCGCAGAGTCTACTGTAGTTTGATGTGCATTAGAACGGCTGATGAAATAAAGTTCTGAATTTTTTCGTCTTACCACATTTGTTTACAATCTAGAATCGAAATTTTCTATTGCAGAGGAACGGATGTAGGAGGGTATCATGTCCATTTGCTTGAATAAAATTTGCTAGGCAACAGTTGGTTCAAACGATTGAAGGTAGGTTTTTAATTGTCCATAGTTTCACTTTGCCATAATCTACTTTTGTCACAAAATTACTAGATTTGAAAATTTAGGCAACAGAGAGCACTTGATATGAACCATGCGATCAGTTATTATATGGGTAATTCTCCAAATACAGAGAACTTTCGGAATAAGTAGATTTTTTTAGGAAATATTTTAAAAAATCTTACTTTGTGATTGAAGTTCGATTCATTACCATAAAAAAGAACTTCTGAATCCGTTCAAGCTGCAAATACAATTTGAAGGTTCGAGGAGCTTTGCGACGTCACGCTTTATCTTATTATCAATTTTTTTTGGATAAAATGAATCAATCTTTGATTATAGTTTGAAAATGAAAGGTTTTACATAGAAATCAAATTGTTTTTTCTTTGCATTTAGCATAATTATATTTAAAAACATTCTTACAAGTTTTATAATAACAAATAATAATAGTTTTTGGATATCACACATTATTTACGTTTCCTGCCAGGCGTGATCTTTTTTTGCAATGAAATATGGTTTTTAAACACTTCTGAAGTTTTTCTGATCCCCGATTAAAAGTTGATTTCTCAATTTTTTCAAGTCTCGAAAGTTTTGTTTATAACTACCACTTGTCTAAGAAATTTGTCAGAATTTCCTGTACAGAAGACTCCCGTTCAGTTGAACCGCTACGCGACGTAAACATTCGTTTAGCTGAACTCGGGAGGAATTCCCACCACTGTCCCCCTCCACAAGGGTTTTTCTAGAGGTGACTTCTGATTGGTTGCTACCGTCAGTTACTGTGTCTACTCGAAGGTAGTGGGGGTAGGGGGAGCCGCTCGAGTTCAGCTAAACGAGCGTGGAAGCGTTCAGGTAAATGGAAGTTTAGCTAAACGAGAGTTCAGCTAAGCGGAAGTCTTCTGTATTTGATCCTATCAGAGAAAACGTTTTTTGCTTCTACGGAAGAATTTATTTTTTGGGCTCTACCTAGTTGCCATCCTCGTTTCTCTGTGACTCAATAAAAAATGAACATTGTTTAATGATATCTTTGCGGGTATTTTTTGAAAGACATCGTTTTTCATTGACCCAGAGTAAAAATTATGAAAAAGACAATATGATCCAACCCTGCCTTGGACGCTAAAGAATTAAAATATTCTAAAATTAAATATGTTACAAAATATCATTTTGATATTGAATATTTGGAAGCAATGAATAATAATATTATGCAAGACATTTCGATCGCGGATAGAGCTCGAAATTCAAGTTAATTGACCTCAAGTTATTTCAATTTTCATAAGTTCGAAAAATATATCATAATTTACTGGACATAATGATCACTAGGACCTTTGAGGTTCGAAGGTTTGAAGTGAAAATGAGACTTTCAAATTCTTTTTCTCGAGAAGAAGAGCCGCGTCGCAATGTCAGAAACTGTTTTTTTTTAATTTTATTTTTTAATTCTTATTCCCAAGTATTTAGCAACACGTGTCCAGGAAATTCCCCGTTTGCTTTTTTCACCTATTTTTGGAACCAGTCGACTAATACTGGAAAATATGGTCTTTTTTTTGTTTCTTTTCCTTATATTGTGCATACGATTCCAAATTGAAGCTTTTAAGCACTCTCAATTTAGCTGTAGTAAAATGTCACTCCAAATCAATATCTATTTGAGTACAGAAGAACTCACTTCAAGTTTTACGGAAATATGTGACCATGGATAAATCCTGGAATAAATTTTGAAAACCTCTAAAAAATATAACAAATCTAGTACTCTTGTAAGATAAATCCCTTCTCTCTATAAGAAAAAAATGTTTCTCCTTTACTTTATGAGTATTTAGTCGATTTTGAATCAGACTAAGGAACAACTTTGCCAATGAATAATGCACGCATTATTCATTAATGTGTTAAGACTTTGTGAGAAATTTTCTGGAAAAACCCCCCTCTAACATAGTGTGATCGTTCTTCACACTCGGTGAAATGCGCCATAGTAAAAATTGTTCAATGATATCTTTGCAGGTACTCTTGTAAGACATCGTTTTTTGATTGACCTAGAGTAAAAATCGTGAAAAAGAATTTTTTTATATGGTTTCAAAACTGTGTGAAAAAAGCAAACGCGGAATTTACTGGACACGTGTTGCTAAACACTTAGGAAAAAAGAAAAGAAAACAGTTTCTGGCATTGCGACGCGGCTCGTCTTTTCGAAGAAAAAAATGTTTGGGTCTCCTTTTCACTTGAAACCTTCGAACCTCGGATCATTATGTCTAATGCAATATGAAATGTTTTTTGAACTTATCAAAATTGAAATTATCTTAGGTCAATCAAATTGAATTTCGGTCCCTATGCGCGATTGAAATGTCTTACATAATATTATTATTATCATTCATTGCTTTCAAATATTCAATATAAAGATATTGCATTCTCATTCTGAATAAGAAGGTATTGGTTTTATGTGAAAATTGACTTTCGCGGATTTCATGAAATCTCCACGTTTTGAGACCCCCTGAGTCAGAAAAAAATGGTTTTTACGAAGGCATCTGTCTGCCTATCTGTCTGTAGTCTGTAGTCTGTAATCTGCATACTCGATAACTTTCAAAAGAATGACCGGAATGGATTGCCCCTTGGCACACATTTCGAGGGACCAAAAAGACAGGTCGAGTCCGTTAACCAGCTATTTTGGATGAAAAATGAAAGAGGGGGAACATTTTGAGCATTTTTTAAAACTTTTTTTTCCACGACTCAAAAATTAAAAGTGCGGTTTCTTATAGAAGGTAAAAAGTGGAACAATTTATCCCAATGATTTTTTTTGAAAAAAACAAAATTGTCAGAATTGTGGCACTTTCAAAATTCGAAAATATAAAAGAAAATGAGGAGTTTTAGCCAAATAACGCAAGATTGAAAAAAAAGTTGAAAGGAAAAAAAGATTTTTTCTTGGGAGCCGTACAAGATCCAATTCAAAATTCCAATTTTGATCGCACAAAAAATAATAAAAAATGAACTGTGAACTCGATAACTTTCGAAAAAATGATCATATTGGATTGTGCTTTGGCACAAGCTTTTAAGGCCGTGAAAGAAAGGACGAGTTCGTTAACCAGACATTTTTGACCAATGGTTCTGGTCTTATCCATCAAAATCGCTTTTTGAAAAATCAAAAATGCATGTTTCCACTCAAACTATGCAAGGTGCGAAAAAATGGTAAGATAAAAAATTATTTATTTTAAAAAGACCTATAAATTTTATACATACCATTTTTTCATATGATGCATAGTTTTTGTTTAAATCGAGAAAAATATTACCGAAAATGAAAAGTTCAATTTTTGATCAAAACTATGCGAGATATGAAAAAATGAAAGAAACAAGAATTGTTTACCTTAAAAAGTCTACAAATTCATTGTAGATTATTTTTCGATAGGACAAATAGTTTTCGTTTTTACCGTAATAACACACTTACAAAAATAAAAAATTCCATCTTTAACCCAAACAATAAGAGACAGGAAGGGATCATTCATAGAAAAATTGTTCATCTTAAAAGTTTTACAAGTTTTACATGAAATTTTTCTCAATACGGCGTATATTTTTTTTTATCGTGACAACGCTTTTTAAACAATAGAAATTCAATTTGCTAGCCAAACTATGCGAGATGTAAATATCAGTGGCGAGTATTGTAATGAGAATGTGTTCCTTA
>WSXT02177730.1:8821-21640 GCA_011762715.2 Neuroterus valhalla | reverse complement strand
GCTTTCTATACAATTGTAGGGAAGTACAAAGGCCGAGCGCGTAGCGCGAGGTAAATTCATAACCGAGCGCGGAGCGCGATGTGAGTTTACCATCGAGCGCGAAGCGCGAGATCCGAAAGTCGCGCGCCGTAGGCGCGCTCAAAGTTGCGAGCGAAGCGAGCCGCGCGCGAAGCGCGTTATGAGAACGTAACCGCGCAGCGGGCAGATTTTTTCTTATGAGAAATAGGTGTTAACCTTCATGGGGCTTGGGCCAGCTCTAAATATTATTAAAGAAAAAAAAATGCGTTTATTTTTTTGTGGATTCGAACCAATTTCCGGGCGTTTCGCACAAAGATTTGCAAAAAAAATTTTTGGGCCGCCCGTTCAAATGAAGAGTTTGATGAGTATGCTGATTACTCTGATCTCAAGAGTTGGAATTTATTATAAGTCTTCATGATGAATATGGATCTGTAGACTTAACACTCTCCATGATCGCCTACGTGCCATTTAATCTTCATGTATGTGATGTTCGTTTGCTTGCATGTATGAGTGTGCAACGTGTATGACTGGATCCGTACCCGACATGTTCACATCCCCCTCCATATTAATGAATGTGTGTGTGTGTGTGTGTGTGAATTTAAACCCATGTGAGTGAATGTGTGTAATTGCATCAGCAGAGGTATTCCCATATAGTTGATCCCACATACACATGTGTGGTAACATATATGGACATATCCAGGACCGTTGTCGAGCTCACGTCAAGCTCTTGGGACTATCGTAAGTTTTACGATCCGCGGTACGACGGAACTTGAAAATTTCTCACGTAAGGAGTAAGAGTGCTGGTGGCACGAAACGGGTTTGACGACAGCTAGTACGGAAAAGTTAGGAAGATAAGAACGAGAGGCGACGGCAGCAGTAACAGCAGCCGGCGCCTACGCCAGTACTGATATATGTATGCTGGTGATATCTGCCTCATCAGTGTGTGATCATTTGGTTCAGATTTTTGCCTCAAATTGTAGAAAAGTCTAGGATTCTCTAATGGAGAATCGAATCAGAGACACATGAATGGTGGACGACAAGAACAGGAGTTGATGTCAAGAGAAACATAGCAGCCTACATGCACAGCATCAATGAATTTTCGCTAAAAATATTTTCCTTTTTATTGTATAGAGATTATGTGGTTCAGATTCCCGAACTGAAATGTAGGAAACTTCAACATTTTGTAATAAAGAATCGGATTGGAAGATACAGGGATGGGTGACAAGAAAAATGGGAAGCGATGGTAGCCAGCGCCTACGCCAGTACCAATGTTGGTGATATCTGCTTTATCAGTGTGTGAAGTTTATTTGGTTCGGATTTTCGTCCCAACAAATAAAGCAGCAGCCAATACCAATATTTGTAAGATGAAGACATCTACCCTTCCTTGTGTATCAGTTACTAGGTTGAGATTTTTATCTTAAAATGGAGACAAGTCCAGTATATCCCAATAAGGCGTCATATGAGAAGATACATGATCGGATAATTACAGTTGCAATTAACGTTTCTCCGTAACGTTAATTATTCAGATGTTGCACGACCAGTGATTCATGAAGAAAACTACACGTGGCGTGGTATTGTTTTTACTCCTGTTGTAACACCTGAGTGATGTAAGAATGTTATGCCACTGATTATAGACTACGAAGCTAATGAGAATCATTTTTCTGAAGGAATTGTATTTTCCTATAATTTTCCTCTGAACAATTTCAGACTTAGGCTAATAGGATGTTTCTGTGTTCCTCTTTTATGTTCAACAGTTGCACTCTTGTGGTCTGCAGTGTCATGGCAATAGGGCCCAATACGGTGTTACAGACGGTCGTCGTACCGGCACGTCACACCATGCATCAACAACTGAACACCACCTCTAACCTTCCTTCTTTTTTACGTTCTCATTCTGAATGAGAAGGTAATGGTTTCATTTAAAAATTGGCATTCTCAGATTTATTGAAATCTCCACGTTTTGAAACCCCCTGAGTCAGAAAAAAAACGATTTTTACGAAGCTGTCTGTTTGTCTGTAGTCCGTAGTCTGTAATCTGTATGCTCGATAACTTTCGAATGATCATATTGGATTATGCTTTGGCACAATTTTGTAAAACCGGAAAAGAAAGGACGAGTTCGATAACCAGCTATTTTGGATAAAAAGTCAAAGAGGGGGAGCATTTTGAAAATTTTTTTTTGGACTTTTTTTCCAAGAATAAAAAATTGCAAGTACAATTCCTTCTAGCACTCAAAAAATGAAACGATTTATCCCAATAATTTTTTCCGATAAAAACAAAATTGTCAGAGTAATGGTCGACATTTCGCTTTTGAGTTTCACAAGCTTTTTATGTAACTGTAGGGAGGCACAAAGGCCGAGTGCCCTAGGCACGCGCAAAGCACGCGACGAGAATGTGCCCGCGCAGTGGGTTAATTTGTTCAAATTACGTTTTTTAGGATCAAAATTGGAATTTTAGATTTTTTCGAGAAAATCCAAAAAGTTGTATTCTCGATTTTATAAAGCTCCCAAGAAGAAACATTTTTTCTCTCTGACTTTCTTTTCAATCTTGCGTTATTTGGTTGCAAATTCTCATTTTCTTTTATATTTTTGAATTTGGACAATACCACAACTCTTACAATTTTGTTTTTAACAAAAAATATCGTGAAGATAAATTGTTTCACTTTTCACCTACTACAAGAAATCGCAGTTACAATTTTTGAATCTTCGAAAACAATTTTCAAACTGCTCTCCCTCTTTTATTTTTGATCCAAAGCAGCTGGTCAACGACCTTGACTTGTCTTCTTGGTCCTTCGGAATGGGTGCCAAAGTACGGTCGAATATGATCGACTTTTTTTCTCATATTTTTTGTGCAATCAAAATAGGAATTTTCGATTTTTTCGAGAAAATTCAAAAAGTTGTATTCACGATTTTGCAAAGCTCCCAAGAAGAAACATTTTTTCTCTCTGACTTTTTTTTCAATCTTGCGTTATTTGGCTAGCAATTCTCATTTTCTTTTATATTTTTGAATTTGGACAATGTCACAACTCTCACAATTTTGTTTTTATCAAAAGAAAATCATGAGGATAAATCGTTTTACTTTTTACCCACTACAAGAAATTGTACTTACAAATTTTGAATATTGAAAAAAAAGTTTTAAAAAATTTGCAAAATGCTCCCACCTTTGATTTTTCGTCCAAAATAGCTAGTTAACGAACTCGACCTGTCTTTTTGATTCCTCAAAATGTGTGCCAAAGGACAATCTGATCCGATTAGTCTTTTAAAAGTTATGGAGTATACAGACGACGACAACGGCAACAGACAGATAGACACTAACGTAAGAAATACTTTTTCCCAAGATTCAAAAATTTTAAGTACGATTTCCTGTAGTAGGTAACAAGTGGAAGAATTCATCCTTATGATTTTTTTCGATAAAAACAAACTTGGCAGAGTTACGGTATTTTCAAAATTCAAAAGTATAAAAGAAAATGAGAATTTCTAGCCAAAAAACGCAAGATTGAAAAGAAAGTAAAAAAAAAAAAAATTTCTTTTTAAGAGCCCTACAAGATCGTGAATACAACTCTTCGAATTTTCTCGAAAAATCGGAAATTCCAATTTTGATTGCACATAAAATAATAAAAAACAAGGTACGAGGTATATAAATTAATATTATACACAATTGATGCATTAGAGTTAGAGGTAATATAGAAAAGTTCTCATTTCCGACAGATTTTTTTTTTGGTTTCAATTGTGACGTTTTTTAAACAATGAAACAGTAGAGGTTTTTAGCAGTTTTGCAACATCGCGCTCACCACATGATCGTATTCAAGGTGGTAAGAGAGGGGGTTGACGAGTGACAGTTATTTACATCGTTGCTCACGCGTTGGACACCTCTGCATTACACTGTAAACTGTATCAAGGACGTATGAAGTCGAGCGCAAAGCGCGAGATCCAAATGACGCGCGCCCTAGGCGTGCTCAAATTTGCGAGCCGCGCGCGCAGTGCGCCATTAGAATTTGCCCGCGCAGCGGGCAGATTTTTTGTTATCAGACGCAAGGGCCACTGGCTTTGATCGATACCCGGCTTGAATCCTAATGTTCTACACAATAGGGTTCAGCCCTCGGTTAGCCACAATTGGAAATTGGCTTCCGGATAGCAAATAATAGATATCTCGATTTGGCTGGTATTTAGCAGGAAGGGTATCCTGATCATCTTGAATGTCACGAAGTCTTTACACAAAGTCCTTTATGGAGAAAGCTACCAGTATGATTTTTATGGACTGCAGCTTTCTTTTTTTTGTGCCACGACCACGAGAAGCGGTCTCTTACCTTCTCATTGACCAGCTTACGCGTGAACTGGAAGGGCAGTTGGGCTTATCCAAAAATAAATAAACGGATGGCTCGAGCAACGCTTCGTTAAAATAACTCCGCGACGGAACGGGAAACCTGTACTCACCGCTGCTGCGCTTTGTAATTTCGCAAAGTACAGTGGTAATCCTTGTAATGATTTGGCTAAGGTAAATATTAAGATAAGAGGGGTGAAAAAAAGCTAGAAGAATAACCTTGAGAACAACGCTATATTGGAAAAGAATATTGGTCCAATGAGGCTTTCTAGCAATTTTCAGTTTTTTATGATCTTGTATATTGCCGGAGCAAGACATCATGACGGAAAAATTGAGATTTAGGAAGGCTAAAGAGGAAGACGAGTTGGAAGAGGATAAAGTTGACTGCCCTTAATATTTTTTCGGGCCATTTTTCCGGGTTTACGGGAGATCTTAGGATCTGTATCCATTGTACTTATAATCCCTTTGTACTTAGAAAAGACTTCCGTTTATCTGAACTCTCGTTTAGCTGAAATCGCATTTACCTAAACGCTTCCACGCTCGTTTAGCTGAACCCGAGCCGCCCCCTCTACCCCCCACTACTCTCGAGTAGACATGGCAACAGACGGTAGCAACCAATTAAAAGGCTGGATTCCACAACAGGTTCTACGCTCGGGCTAGTAGGCAAGGGAGGGGATTTTGCGATGCGCCTAGATCTACGCGCATCGCGGTATCCCCTCCCTTGTCTACTAGACCGAGCGTAGAGGCTGTTGTGGAATCCAGCCGTTCAATTAGAAGTCACCTCCAGAAACACCCATGCGGAAGGGGACAGTGGTGGGAATTTCTCCCGAGTTCAGCTAAACTGAAGTCTTCTGTATTTGAACATTGTCTACATAAAATAATTTTTGGAAGACAATTATGATCCGATTTTAACATTCTTCCATATGAAAGCTGATAAAATTTTGCATCAAACTGTCTTGGAAGATTCCTGAATCAGTCCATTCTTGAATCAATCGTAAAATATATTCGAAATGATAAAACTTGACGGGATTGAAAATTATTAGAAAAAGGATTTCGATGAAAATTTACTGGATTTGGTAAATGAATGGTTTAACTTGATTCCGCTAAGTTGCATAATGTCTAATGTGATTTTGTAAATTCAATTCAGATTGCTGTAATTTTATTGCCGTTTATCCCGGAAATAAAATTAGGTCCATTTTCATTAGCCCAGGTTGACCCGCCCCCTAACTTTAGTCTCTAAACCAGATGTGTCCAACGCGTGAGCGACGGTGTAAATAACTGTCACTCGTCAATCCCCTCTTTTACCACCTTGAATGCGTTCATGCGGTGAGCGTGATGTTGAAAGGAGACACAAGAAGAGAATTTTCGAAGAAGCGCTCGGAGAAGGGGATGAAAGGAGAAACGCGCCATCCTCGCGTTGGACACCCCTGCTCTGAACTCTGAAGGTTCTGAACTGCAACCCAAGTGAGGGCTGAGCCTGCTGGGCCTGGTGGTGAGGGTATTCTTCTCAGGTAGCCGGGGATTAGTTTGTAATCGCCCATTTTTCCATATCCCGACCTCTGTTGTACATCATTCCGAGAATCTTCGTAAAGGACAAGCAGGACTCCAGTCAACTTGCTGAGTCCAGGAACTTTATCGGAAGGGGTCATCCCTCAGGGTCGATACGTATCGCGATTTTCTACGCGGCTGAGTTATCAGGAAGGTATTGTGAGGGTTAGACCATCCAGTCGATCTGGCTTGCGCGGAGGTGTTTTTAACGTCGACGACTACGTCGTGGTAGATAGGGATCATCAAGGCGTGTTCTATCGGTCTGATCTCGGCCACCCTCTAACAACCTCACGTTCGCGGGACATGAAAAGTAGAAGAGACGACAGGAAAGAGAAGAGAATGAAGCTGGAAGAAGTGAAGGGGAGGACGAAGGGAGTGAAAGAGAGGAACTGTTGGCGCCGCCAAGCCCTCAACACCACGAAAGAGAAAGAAGACAGATTGATAGCAAAAGTGCGAGAGAGTTGGAGTGATATGAGGGTCTATTTTTGTCGGGTGGCAGCGGCGATGGCGGGACAAAAAGCCTGCGGCGTCTACCCTGAACCTCTTTCCTTCTCCCTTCATCCCACCATCTTCCCTTTCGCTCCTCTTCTTTTTACTCTTTTTACTCCATGCGCCTCTTTTTATGCTGCCGCTTGTTCTTGCCTCCTCTTCTGGCTGTATCACCTTCTCTCTTCTACTGACGCGCAACTCGGTTGCGCACGTGAGCGAGAACGAGATACCAAGTTGGACTCGCAATGATTCCTGTCGAGCGAGGAGGACAACCGCGTAGAGAGAAAGAGAGACTCAGTTGGGACGAGGAGGACAACATGCATTAGCGTCGGCAGAAGAGAAAGAGAGACAGAGGTAGGGAGAAGTTGACAGTGAGAGGGGGTGAGCCGAAGCGGGACGAGGGAAAAGGCTGAGGCCGAGGCTCCCTTGGCGGCCCGCTACTAATTGCCACCGGCCGCTCCTGGCTACGGGCCGCTGAGCATCGCACCACGCACAAGAGGCGGCATGGTTATGTTCCGTGGGTTATAACCGCGGTTTTATAGCTATGTAGAGTAAGCTCAGTCGCCCGTATAGCACGTAAGTTCATGCGAATTTGCCCACGTACTTGCCTCATAACAGGGGCCACGGAATATGTCTATGAACCCTTTCCCTCAGAAAATAGTATCAATTTACTTTTAGATTAGACAATGCATTAAAAAATGTTACAGGAACAAAAGAATGCATCAAATTCAGGAATGAAGAATTTACAATGAAGAAGGTTCTGTTCAGCACTCTTTTTACCGAGAGTAACTTCCCTGCTACAAACTTCGGCCAAATTTCGGATTCCGAAATTGGTCCGAATTCGTCCGAAATGTGATCCGGTTTTTGTCCTCCAGATTCTATCCGAAAGTGCCCGCAATTTGTCCGACGGAAGGAGCACAAAATTGAATCTGGTTTTCATCCGGTAGAATCCGAAAGTTGTTCGGTTTGGCGGATTCAATGAATCCGGAAATTATTCGCGTTTTATACGGTATAACGGATGGTATCAATCCGAATTGTGTCCAGTCGAGTCCGTTTTTTCTACGGTCTGAAGAATGTGATCAATCCGAATTGTGTCCAACTCATCCTGCAATCTTATAGTTTATAAGTACGCTCATTATTATTATCATTATTAATATTTGTATACGTATAACATTCAAGAACAAATCATTCGCTGAGGTACCTCCTTACACAAACTTTATTTATTATACATAGTACGCATACATATCAATCGCACAAGACCACGCTGAGAGAAGGGATTTGAAGATTCCTTATATACTGAGTGGTGAAAGTTTTTGTGATTGTGAGAAACAGTGTGATACTTAATAACTCGACTTAGAAAAATTCAAAATTGAAAGTAAAAACGGGAAAATATTCTGTTTTAATAAGGTCAAAACTGGGATCAAATGAAATTCAAAAATATCTATAGGTGTTTCTTTTTATTCCAATCATCGATTTCATCATCAATTACAACTCAAAGCTGCGGATTGATTTCGGATACAGCCAGACTATTTCCGGAGTCTATGTTTTCTAACGGACAGATTTCGGATTTATTCGGATCACTTTCCGTTTTTGACTTAACCAAAAATGATTTCAAGTTCTGAATTCCGAAATGATTTGAGATAGAGCCGGACTATTTCCGGAATCGATGTTTTTGACCAGATAGATTTCGGATTTAATCGGAACACTCCGTTTCCACTTCAACAAGAATAATTTCAGGTTCTGTATTCCAGACTGATTTCGGATAGAGCCGGACTATTTCCGGAGTCGATGTTTTGACGAGACAGATTTCGGATTTAATCGGACCACTTTCCGTTTTCAATTTAACAAAAATAATTTGAGGCTCTGCATTCCCGACTCATTTTGGATTTCAGGTTCCAATCTTTAGACTCAGCCAGACAAATTCCTGATTCGTTTCGTACAGTTTTCGGACTAAATCTTACAGGTTTCAAAAAAAGTTCTCGAATCGCATCGATTTCGGATGAATTCGGATCAATTCCGTAATCGGAGATTTTTAGCAGGGTTATCTTATCACCTAAGATCAAAGCATCCAAGAAAGATTTGTCAAAAATTGAGTGACCTGATAAATTCTCCTCATCTTAGGATGAGATTGAGGTTACTTCTGGTCATAACTGCTTTGACTACAGTTTCCAGACATGGAGTCGTAACACGTCTTGCTCAGGATTAATTGGCCAATTAGGGATACATGAACCAGCAGCTCATGCGTTACACTGTGACATATATTCAGAACCTTGATTCAAGTTCACTGAGAGGAATATAACCTGTTAAGAGCTAAGGAGATGAGGAACTAAAGCTTTAAATTTTTTGGGATACTCAATTATATTAACACGTGAAGTCTGTGTGTTCCTCCCCCAACCCATCGTTTCAAAACCTCTGTTTCGTTCGTGACTCAGCCGGGCCAAAAGAGCGAAGCCACCCTCGTTGGCCCCTATTCACCCGACTGAGTCTGAACCATATACACTCAACCCAGCGCAACCCTAACACCATACTTCGCACCAATACCATACTTCGCACCAACACCAGCGTGTGTACTTTCATTGTCGAGGCAGGCGATAATCATCGGGCGCAGCCGGGCGAAGGGTCGAAAGGGGTATGGATTCAAGCCGATATTGGGGTTAGGACTGGGAGCCATTGGAGGACCGCACCGATCTTTTTTCCCTGCAGCGACCCGAGGGCCTTAATCCTTCATAGCCTATTAGTCTGTCCACTTTGATTTGTTTTCGTGCTCAACCGCGTCGTACTGGCAAACATCATGGTCCCCCACCACAGACAGACCATTGTGAGGACTAAATAATGAACACTTGTTTGAAATTATAAGCTTCTCCCCTAAACCTAGTATCAGAGAACTTAGATTTATAGAAAAGATCTAGTGACCTATACACTGGATAAAATGGTTTTTTGTAGCTAGAAATATATTGCGTGAGAGGAATGGGTAAATTGGAAATGCAGTTTGGGCAGAACATTTTTTAGGTACTGTACCCGCATTTCCCCTGCGAGGAAATCTGTCAAACACAGGTTACTATTTAGGAAGACAAAATCCAGCAATACTTTTTGACTGGGATAGCAAGAATTCTAGATGTAAGACCTAAATATTCTTTTCAGTGAGGATCAAAGTAGTTTCTATCCTCTTTGCTTACTCACACCATCCGGAAGGGATTGCTATTTTATTGAAGGAGGAGTGGCTCTGGGAACAACGGTTACGGTTAGCCGAGTCGAACCCTCGAAATCGCAGCGACGAATTATCGACTCGGTTAAACCTATCCTCTACACAGTCTACACCTCTTTTGCCGGCTCCTCTCTTGGATCTTATTTCTTATTCCTTCTTCGGCGAAACTACACCGTGAATTCCAAGGCTCGCTGGCTCACTCAACTTTTTCATTTCTCGTCTCTCTTTTATCCAATTCCCTCTCCGCGAAAGACTCCGAGTGTGGTCCGCTCTGGAGGTTTGTACCTGTCTGTTCGCTAAGGAAACCGACAACTCGGCTATTAGTCCTTAAACGAGAGGGAAACTAAAAACAAGAATGCCAATTGTAGGTACTCTATTTCTAGTTCCACAGTGGCAAGACTTGAACAGGATCTCTTGGTCTCAGGACTACAGGATCTCTAGAAACCAACATCGCAGACCATCCTTCGCTCTGTTCACAGAAGTCAAGCAGCATTCAGCGCTAATACTTCTTGGATGGGTGACCGAATATCATTTGAATCAAATATGTCAATTTGCAGGACAGCAGGGCGGCATTTTAAGAAGACTGTTTATTTTTTAACCCGAAGAGGTGAACTTTTACCCTGAATGGCTAAATTTTGAAAGAAGAAGTCGAACTTCCACCAAAAAATATGATCCAATTTTTCTATCATAAAGTTATTCTTTTGAATAAATTGTTCAATTCTAAACAAACTAGTTGAATTTCACCAAGAAAGATGAATTTTTAACTGAAATGTTTAAGTTTCAACAACAAAAAAATAGATTTTCTAACAAGAAGGATGATATTCTACCAAAAAGAAGAATTTTCAACTAATCTATCTATTTTCATGAATATTGTTCAAATATGAAGCTACGAAGGCTACTTATCTACAAAAGACTTGATTTCTCTACACAACACTATTATTTTTCCACGAAAAAGTCCTTTTTTGTATCAAATAGTTTAAATTTCGAACAAATAGTTGTATTTCTAAGTTTTTAAACCTCGAAGAAGAGATCTTCACTAAAAATGGAATAATTGAATTTCTACCAAAAGGGGTGAATAAAAAAAAATGTATTTATAACAAAGTGCTTCAACTTTCAACCCAGTGGTTGAATTTACAATCAAGAAAGATGCATTTTTACCTGAAAAGTTTAATTTCCAACCATAATAATGAATTTTTTACTAAGAAAAATAATGTTCTATTAAAAATGACAAATGTTCAAAAAAATACACTAATTTTCAGCGAATCTGTTTCATTTAAAAATATTTAATTTTCAAATTAATAGTTTCTTTTTCCTCCTATTCAGTTGTTTACTTTTTAGGACAAAATTAGAAGCAAATAGAAGATTTTGTAGAAACAAATATGAATTCTTGGAAAAACATGTAGTAGTTGATATTATAAGAAAATTTGGTTTTTAATCAAAAAGTTTTTGATATTTAAGCGAAAACAGTTAAGTTCCAAAAAACTCGGTGAATAAACAACCAGAATAGATTATTTTATAAGCAAACAGTTGCATTTTTAGCTAAGAGACTAGCCTATTTTCGCCATTCGGCTAATCATCCCGAAAATAATATATTTAAAATTAATTTTACGCCTCTCTCGTGGAAAAAAATTAGGAAAACTACTGCTAGTCTTTGTTATACTCAGTATTTTTATCGTTGCTTCATTTTTCGCTTCATTACTGTCATTTTTCGTCGATAGAAAAACTCGCAACGGATCTCGCGCGCGTACAAGTGGGGAGAGTCGGACCTTATGATTGGTTGGCTGCTCCCCTCTTCCACTGGAATGCGGCGGAAATACGTTGAGAGCTGAATCCTAGGAATTTCGCATTTCTGGAAATACGGAACTGAAGCTAGATATACAAATAAAAATCTCGATGACTAATAATCTATTTGAAAACGCAGTTCCTAATTACGACTACGATAAAACATTTTGGTCTCAATGATTTACAAGTACTAGAAGATTATGATCAATCTAAGTTTGGAATAAAATCATTTAATTGGAAGAGTCATTACAATATGGTATATAACAAAATATTAGGTTCAATTTGAAATGATCAAATTCCTAATACTTTGAGTAAAAATGTTGCATTTTCAACAAAATTGTTCTTTTCAACTAAATAGTTTAATTATATACCAGAAAGAAAGAAAATTCGACCAATTTACTTAATTTGATGTTCAAAAGATTAATTCTCATAAAAAATGTCATGGTTGGTAATTTAACAAGAAAGGATATTTACTTTAAAAAAAATAGTTAAACTGAACGAAAAAGACAGAATTATCAACAAAGCAGTTAATGCCTCAACTAAAACAGAATAATTGATAACCAAACAGTTGCATTTCAAGGCCACAAAGACGAATTTTCTACGGAACTGTTAAATTTTCAACTAAATTGTTAGGATTTCAACCAAAAAAGAAGAATTCTTGTCCAAGCAGTTGCATGTTTGACAAATCTAGATGAATTTTTTGAACAAAAAGACGAATTCTCAACCAAGTAATAAAACTTTTCACTTAAATAGTCAAATTTTTAACCCAAAAAGACAAATTTTTAACAGAAAAGTTCAATTTTCTACTAAAAAGGATGAATTTTGAAGGAATCCCTTATCAAATAGGTTAAATTTCAACCGAGGAGAAAAACTTTTGAAAAAATGTTGCCTTGTAGACCAGAAAAAATTTCTCAGTCAAAAAAAAATAAAAATTTCGACCAACTTGTTCAATTTTCATGCCAAAAGGACACATAATTTACATAAACTAGGCCAGATACCATCCCCCCCCCCCTTTCTCAAGTCTTGTGGGGGCGGGAAGTCACCGCTGTGACTAGTCATAGAAATAATGTAGGTGACACCCCCACCCCCTTTCCTCAAGTCTGATGGGGACGGAATGTAACAGCTGTGCCTAGTCATAAAGAATAATGAAGGTCGTACCCCTTCCCCTTTTCCCCAAGTCTTGTGGTGGCGAAAAGTCACCACTGTGACTAGTCATAGAAATGAGGTAATTGAGACCCCCATCTCCTTTTCCCAAATCTCGTGGGAGCAGAAGGTCGCCACTGTGACTAGTCATAGAAATGAGGTAATTGAGAGCCCCATCCCCTTTTCCTAAGTCTGGTGGAGCCAAAAGTCACCCCTATGACTGGTCAGAGAAATAAGGTAATCGAGACTTCACCTCCTTTTCCCAAATCTCGTGAGAGCGGAAGGTCACCACTGTGACTAGTCATAGAAATGAGGTAATT
>WSXT02177719.1:0-21641 GCA_011762715.2 Neuroterus valhalla | reverse complement strand
GCCAAATGGGTACCCTATAGGCACTCTCTAAAATCCTTAAAAAACTGTCCAGAAGGAAGAAAAACCTTGAGTGATAAGAATGGCTGCTAAAAATCGAGTTCTAGGAATCCTAGAAATCTCTAGGTGTGGATAAGGATGATATCAGGTACATTGGTATTGCGTGGACCGTGACCTGGGAGGTGGTAGGACAGCCTTCGAGAATTGCAAAGAAACGAGAAGGAAACTCCAAGAATCGCGGAGATGCGACGTGAGAGCAAAGATCTCCCAAGGTCGGAGGCTCGATTCTCTCATCCTTTTCTCACTAATGAGCATAGAAGTGCTCCGAGGTACCTCAAGCACCTGAACTGCCGAAGAGTGAACCTCTGCATCTACAATCTTCATCCATATTCCTCACCCTCTTCCAACATCGTCTACACATACATGCATGCCTGAATACATACATACATTCATACATGTATACGTGCATACATGCATGAATACATACATGCATGGGTACATACATGCATGAATACACACATACATAAGTGCATACATACATGCATGAATACGTACTATCGACGTGAGAAGTTCATTCCCTCTGCGTTCTCTTATGGTTACGCTGCTATTTTGTTGTTGTTTGCGCAACTGTTAATAGTCGCAGAAATCCTAACGTAGGCTTTGCAAGGCTTTGGAAAGTTCTCCCTGCTTTTGGCTTGGCCCTGGTCGGGTGAACTGGGGAGGGCCATACATGGCATCTAACGTTTTTGAAGATCATTGCCCTACTTCGAACAAACTGGTCAGGGCCTTCACAGTTTTTCTAGGATGTGTCCCAAGTTTATAAATTAAAATAATAACAAGAACCACTTTTATAAAGGAACATTCATCTTATTAATTATTATAAATCTAAAACAACTGAAATACGCAGTTGAAAACAAAAATTTAAGGTTAGCTCACAAGAGTACGTTTACAATCGAAATTCATTCGTTTGCAGTCTTTTTAGGAACTCCTATTTAGGATTTCTTGTCAAAGTGCGTCTGCACAATGAAATTTGATAATAAAAGGAAAAAGCAAGGCAAACGATCATTGGCTTTTTCTCGAACAAAATTGGTTTTTAAGAACAGATTGAGAGTCGTCGGTTCGGTCGAAGTACCAGACACGTCGTTTTTTGCTTGGAAAACCAGGAACGTCGATTTTTGCTTGAAAAACCAGATACGTCGATTTTTGCTTGAAGAACCAGAAACGTTGCAACAAATATTTTTTTGCCCAAATTAAGTTTGAGACCACTGCGTGAACCACGAAACAAAATAAAGATGCCATCAATATCCTTTTAGGTAGTTTACGCGGTAGTTCTAACCCAAATGCGAACAAAAAAATATTTATTGCGACGTGTCTACACTGTCTAACTCGGGTTCCTTCACAGCGATTTACCAAAATAAAAACATGGCTGACTTAACCTCATTTAGTTCACACAGATTCAAGTGATAATTATTTTATGTTATTACCGGCCTTTTGTATTATAACTAATACATCGAAAATTGAATTAATAATCAAATTACAAGGAGTTTCAACTTTCAGTTACTTTCTTCGGTTACAGTTGATTTATAATTTTATTTTAATACAATGAATGTGTACTTTGAGTAACCCAATAAAAACTCGCAAAGTCTTGCTAATTTTAATGTTCTAATTGTGGGGAAATCAGACAATTCGTGGCGCCACCATTGCGGTTGCTATGGTAACGATACATTAGGCTTTAACTATGGAAAAAACTTTGGTATTCTCAGGAGAAAAATACCAGGTTTTTTCTTGGTGGAAAAAACTTTTTCTTCAATGTAGTTCCAAGCAAAAATCTACGTGTCACTCGCTTTGCTCGTGCAAGAACCGTCTCATTTGCTGGATAATCTCCGGGTTTCACCACCAGGCTGATAGTGGCTTTTTTTGTTACAAAGAATATATGATCGGGAATGAATTATATGAATATAATATTTGTGTTATCAATAAATATTGTACAAAACTACGGAAAATCCTCAGAAAAATATATTCGTTGGTATTTTTTGAATTTTTCAAAATTTCCTTTTCTTGCCTTAACCCCCCCCCCCCCTCCCCGGTAAATGCATGTCTCCGGGTCAAGCTAGTCATCGAGTTGGTAACCCTAAAAGAAATGTATTTAATCAAGAAATTGAATACCACTTTCTGTGAAAAAGAACAGCCTTCCTCGCTACGCTTAGATTCGAACCCAGGACCTTTTGTTAGCCAGACGAAAGCTCTCCCAACTGAGCTACGGAACGGTCCATCGATCCTCTTCTTACAGAAAGTATACGCTTTCTAGCTATACACATGTTTGCACAATCAGAGAATTTCTTTCTAAGATCCTCATAACATCCCAGTCTAAAAATGCCCTTCCCCCCTACCATCACTCGAAAAAAAGGAAAATGTTCGCCTAGTGCTGAGGTAAACCGCCCTCAACTTAAAGCAAAAGCGTCAGATTCGTCTGGAAGGGAACGAACTTCTTTCGCCGATTGTACATATATCCATACACACATACATACATACGTACATACATACATACATACATACACGCATACATATATATGAAGATTACATGTGCAAACGGCGTTCGCGGCTTACCACTGAACACTATTCCAGTCTTGATAACGACGAGTTTCATGCAATAAAACTGACAAGTCTTATACACCTGCCCGATACGATGTACCAAGTCATCCGGCACTTCGTGACATATCGCACGTGGAATCCACGCTTCGATGGGAGCTAACGAGGGTTTGCTTTACTTTGCATTACATTGCACTCTCTTCCATTTCCGCTACAACTTTAATTAGCGTCACTTCTGCTAGTTTAACTTAGATTCAGCTTAGGGGATGGGAGATAGCTTAAACTTATATCGACATTTGTCAAGAAAAGTAGCTTTAAGAGATGCAGCTTCCGGGTGGTGCAGAATTCTAAGAGGCCGTCTTCCAAAGCTGCGGAAGGAAAGATAGATAGGCAAATGGTTTATTCTCCTTAATTCCAAACAGTGCATGTTTTGCAACTTCGATAAAACATGCACGGAGAAAGAGCGGTTATTATCCCATTTTTCATATCACTCAATTTTTCTTTAGTTTCCGGGTAGTACGCAGTTTTGAAAGGTGGTTTTCTGAATCTGCAAAAAGGGAGCTTAATGGAAACCTTTTCTATCCTGCTTCTTTCCATATAGGTTCTACGCAACTTTGATGAGATGTCTACATGGGGAAATCTTTTTTCATTTGATTTTGCAAATCAGCATTCTATAGAAAATAATAAAGGTTCGCTTCATTAGCTCGATTAGCGCCACTTCACAGTAAAAATTTGTGAGTAAATTTTGTTGCAGGTAAGCTCTGAACGGTCTTTACTTTACCTCGGCATTTGGGTACGATACGCCAACTATGTAGGATACTTTTTTCAGGTGCTATTTCGGATTAGGATCATGGTCTTTGAAGTAATGATCGTTTGTTCATTCCATTATTCGAAGCAAGGGCCCTCTATTTGCTAGGAATACGCAGGTAGCTATCACGGCTCCAGAACCTATGCGCCAAGTGAGGATAAAAGGTATGTGGGATTGTGCCAATCTTTTTCTTATAGGTTTTGGAACTAAAACAGAGACTTGATTATTCCCACTCAATATAGGGAACTCAGACACTGCTCTGTATTATACCCTGGATAGTGGATGACGTCACAAACGCGCGCCGAGTAGAAGCCGTGAAGTGGAGTAGGTTCTTGAGTCAGCTGACTATGTTAACTTACCAATTCAAGACAGTGTTCATAATTAAGCATCAAAAAGTGTCTGCGTTTTACCCTGAAAATACATGGCCATCTTCTATCTAGGGCAGGGGTTCCCTAACTTCTTTGCACACTGACGCACTTAGGACTTTGCCTTTTTTTCACGACGCCCGTCAAACCAGCCCTCCCCCCCCTCTCCGCCCCGCGGACGAAAAATAATTTACCAGTTATAGTACTAGCCTAGTAACAGGTCATCAGAAAAACACATAACTTTGATAGGTAAATATGAAGATTTGTGATTATCATTACAAGCGTGGTACAAGTTGCGGCCAAATGTTGGCGCTGTGCTTCTTCATATTTCTCCGATTGATTTAAGAGGGCCTGGTACTCACTCGACTCGGTGACGCCTCTGGGACAATGCCGCGACGCCCCAGGGCGCCGCGACGCACAGTTTGGGGAGCCCTGATCTAGGGTATAATACAGATTAGTGGTCATAATACATACTACGTAAAAAGATCGTCTGCTTTGCATGCATGCAGACTACCAGCATGTATAAAGTTGTGGCTTGATAAAACAAGGTTTTAGAAGCGCACCTTGCAATGTTCACCCACTATGGCGTATGATCGGCAAAGTTGTCAAAATAAAACTTCGTACCCCAAGTGGTCGGTGTTTCACACTTTGTTTTCACTGTGTTCTGGTTTAACTTAGAGCCAGCTCAAGGATAAGGAGGTAGCTTGAAGTCTTATCGACATTTGTCAAGATAAGTAGTCGCAATTCAATTCCAGGATCGTGTGAAGTTCCAGCAGGTGATTTTTTGAGGCTGTGAAAGGAAGACTGTTATTATTATTATCTGAACCTGAATCCTAAGAGCCCCTGACGCTTGGATAATCCCGTTGCGTCCCCATGTAGGCCCAAGCGTGACACTAGAGACCTCTCAATAAAGCGAGGACCAGATTCACGAGGAAACAAAGGTTTCCATTTCATTTTTCATATCATCCAATTTTTATTCAGCTTCCGGCTCGTGAAGTTCTAGAAAGATGATTTCCTAAAGCTGCAGAAGAAAAGATAGATGGAAAACTCTTCCATCTTCCTTTTTACCCAATAGTTGCTTCGGAACTCTATTAGAATATTCACAGAGCGGAAATGGTATCTATTTTTTGTATCATTCCAGGGACAATTTTAATTAGTGTAGATTCTTTTCGTTCTGCTCGGGGTAAGTTTACGGGATAGCAGAAAGCTTAGACTGATATTGACGGGAAAATGTTTTTGTGCTGTGTTGCGGTCTGATCTTTCTGAGCCTTAACAAAAGTTTGCTTTATCTTTTAATGAACCCTTTCCTCATTAACATTACAACTCTAATTAGCGTCACTTCTTCTCGTAGTTAACAGGAAAGAATAAAAAGTAATCCAGGTTCCAGGTCGTGCGAAGATCTAGAAGGCGACTTTATGAAGCTGTGAAAAGGAAAATTTGAGGGACTCTCGTCTATTCTTTTTCTTCAATGATTTGTATGCTTTGCAACCTCGTAAAGGGAGAAGGATGGAAAACGGCGTGGATGAATAAATAAATTGAATAATTGTGAAACGAATATTAGACACTTCAATAGATATCCTCATAAATATTCGGTGCAAAAACATTTGGTCTGCGCTCACACAGTTATGGTAAACCTAACTACCCTTTCCCGAGTACCGTCTGATAATACCTAATTTTTTGTGAGACGAAATACTATGTGGCTTTTAAGTTAGGATGGTCGTTTGTGCCTCGTATGAAGTTAAGCCCCTCGGCTTTGCCTCGGCCCTTAGAAAATAAATTTCGAGCAATCCAGCTTCTGAGTCGTGCAAAGTTCTAGAAGGCAGTTTACTGGATCACTTAGAAGGAAGATACAAAGGAGACTTGTCTTTTTTCCCCTTTTTTCATTTTTTTTCAACTTTGATGCAACATGAATAGAGAAGAAACGGTTTCCAATCTCATTTTTCATATCACTCAACTTCCATCCAGCTTTCGACTCTTAAAGTTCCATGAGGCTACTTGTTAGAGCTCTACAAGGGAAAACAGATGGAAAACTATTTTGTTCTCTTTCTCTCCCAAACGTTGCTTCGCAACATTGCTAACACGTTTACAACAAAAACATTGTTCCTATCTCGACTAGAATCTACTCTTCGATACAATTTAGCGAAAGTTTGCTCCATATTGCATTGCACTGTCTTTCAATTTCTGTTGTAACTTCAGGATTAAGCAACTTTTAGGATTTATTCCGTAATTAGAAAATACGTTTTCCTAGCTCATGGCAAGTAAGGTCATGTGGGTTAAGGCGTCGCTTCAATGGCTCAACCATAATTAAGGGTTCGGAATTTGCTATGAATTCTCCAAAGACAATCATCTATTATCTTTGTCGCACCATCCCCGAACGGTTTTTCGCGGACCACTGGCCCCTCGCGATTTTTAGTAAGAAACAGCATACATTTTATCACCATAGAATAGATTTATGATCCAGAATTATTTATTTATTATTGTAGTAAGAAAGGAAGGATAGGTAGAGTTCGAGTAGAAATCCGCAACAAGAAAGTTGTCGTGGCTCTTAAGATTTTAGTAGAATGGAGTACAGCGTGACACCGCCCCACCGTAACTGTGAGTCGCATCAACCCCAAACGGGTTGAAACAAAGTTGAACTTTCTACAGAAAAATATTCTTGACGAATAATTATAAATGTTCAACAGAAAGATATCTATTTCACCATCAATGATTCCTTTAAAAAAAACGGATTTTCAACAAAAGAGATGCTTTTTCAAGCTAGAAAGTCAAATTCTTCAGAACACAGTTTCTTCTTTACCCAAGAAGATAAATTTTAAACAAATAAGATATTCTGCACAAATTGCTCTTTTTCCGTAAAAAGCTATTTTCCAAGGGTGAGAATTCAATAATTTGGTTCAAAATTGCACTATTTCAAAAAAAAATTATCTTATTGGCTGTGGAAGCAATTATTTGGTCTTCTATATTTCGTTGTTGGAAATTCAGGTTTTCATTCTTCAACAAAGAATCACAAACAACAAGAAAAGTTTTATTCAATAATGTAAAAATATGACTTTTCTCTTTATTCAAAAATTTACTAACAATTTACGATGTGTATGGATATTTCTATTGCTAAAAAAAATTTCGTTGCCTAATTAAAGTTATTAATAATAGTTTTATGAACCCCTTGTATCATTAAAAATATCCATTTCGTTTTAAAATAACGGAAAATTCCCTATTATTCGTTATCTTGTGTTTTATCGGAAATGCATTCATCAAAAAATTTTTAGATTTTGTTCGTAAGATAGTATTTTACTATTTCCGTTATTTACTTTGCTAGCAATTGTCAATCTTGCAAATTCTGAAAAACTAATAGAGCGCGAGTTCTACAAAAGGC
Organism: Neuroterus valhalla; assembly: GCA_011762715.2. Classification (NCBI taxonomy): domain Eukaryota; kingdom Metazoa; phylum Arthropoda; class Insecta; order Hymenoptera; family Cynipidae; genus Neuroterus; species Neuroterus valhalla. The sequence goes on along the minus strand of WSXT02177719.1, from coordinate 14,509 downwards.
GAAATAACAAAAAATACAAAAAATTAATTATTGTTAAAGAAAAATGCATTCAAGTGTACTGTGCTCGTGAAAAGTGAATCTTTCGAAGAAGGATCCACTTTTTCTGCCTGAGTTAATTGGTCATGAATTCTCTTGTCCACTCGTCCAATGACAAGTAGATTTTACTCTTCATGCCTCTTTAACTTTCAACGGTCAAAGCCTGTCACGGTCAACGAATATATCACGATAAATGCTCAAATCTTCCTCCCTTAGCTTGAACGATTCTATTTTTGATAAAAATATAGATTAAATTTCTACTTTCTTTCCAAACGAACTCAATTTTGTGGGTTTTTTAATCTCTGAAATCCCTTACCGCCTTTAGCCGGATTTTTATTGTTAACATTTGATCACGAGAGTCGAAAACTGAATAAAACCAAGACTTCCGAGCGCTACTGTCTGAATTACCCAGAAACTTTTTCAATCTTTTGAAAAATCCCTCTAGTTTACATATTTCCCTTAAGTAAACAGTATACCGTTCTCCAAGCCTCTTCCTAATTCCAACTTGAACATTCACGAACAAAATAAACTCGAGAAAGCCTGCGAAAGAAGAAATTTCAAATAAAATTTAAGAGCCCTAAGCAGCTGAGAGACCGTTGCTGAGCAGTACTTTGCAACAGTTACAGCAATTACATCTGCAGAGCTGAGATCAAAATCTCAAGGCATTCCCTGTTCTGCATGGGTATCACCATATTTTAATATGCACCTCAGGAACTTGAACAATGAGTCGTTCGATTCTTTGATAAATCTAAAAAGAAAATACAAACATTTTTCATAAAATGATTGTATCTTGTGATAATGGATCTATTATAGGAAAATTGAGAAAAAGAATTTCTCATTTCAATTTTGACATTTTTGAATTGTTAGAATAAAACCTTTGGAAATGATACATTTGCGGCCTTTTTTCGCAGTTTTTTCAACTAAAAATTGTTTTTGATTCCATTAATGGCTAATCCCAGTTATTTATTTCAGATGTTTCAACGCTGACAAAGTGTTTCGATGCAGTTCTGTATCCTCATCATTAGAGTACTTCTACCAATTTGAAATTTCCCGCTAAACCTGCTGCTGTGCCAACTATCTCCTATTACTTGCGTTACAGGATTATTTGTTATTTGGAAAAAAGAATGGTCTTTTTCCTTAGAGTTTCTCTGACAATACTCTATCCAACAATATTTTGGCATTAATATTTGAAATCTGCACTACAATATATAAACTGATACTATTCACACTCAAATTAATCACGGAGGTGAAGCTCCGTGTTAGGAATTGCAAACAAGTTCCAGCAATACGGCCGCTCATGGAGCGATCATGCGCTATTGTGACCCCTGGCAGAACTAAATGCCCATTCGTACCGTTCCTACCCTCCCACTATACCCTTTTGGATACCGAAGTTCATCTTTGGGTTGCCTGACCTAGAAATAAAAATGAAATCGTGCATTCATTGAGTCATTATGTCTCAGAACTATTGAAATTATATTCAGGAAGTTGTATCCCGTGAATGTAATCAATTGAGCTAGGATGACTGATCACTTGATGCATAATTCACTTTTATCATTCGTCTCAGTCTTTTCGCTAAGACAGAACGTATTTTCACGGCGTTCATGACGCTAACTTTTGCTCCGTAGTATATTCACTGCTGGCAATCTGAAAAAAAGGAATTACTGGAAACGTAAACTTAACGATTGAAATATCACTAGGAATCACTAGGAGGAACCCTAGAAACTTCTGGCAAAGAAGGCAAAGTTCGTTACCGGAAGTTCATATGCCAGCTTCACTCTTGTGATATCGATGGACGATTTGTTTAAATCCACGCAGACCGTTGATCATACACAGGTATGTGAATCGGACTTAGTGGTCAAATTCTTCGGAATAGTTCCTCGGCCGAGACTATAGCTGCGCTGCTGCCGCGTATACGCTCAGCTTTCACTCTCTCTCTCTCTGATACTCTCTGCCACGAAATACTACCAGGAGACCGCACGCCTGAATGCCTCGAGGCATCGATGTTCAAGAAGAGCCTACAATTGCGATACACTGTTCTTGAACTTGTATCCTTCTCCAGATGAGAGCGCTGTATGCGGACACTTTAGGAACATCGAGATCACGAGGAGGAAATTTCCGAATTTCCTACCGGTGTAAACATTAAAACATTAAACATTGTCGCTCGAAACTGCATAGCAGACGACAATTTCTAACCATGTCTATTCACTCAAGGGATGCTCCTATATGGGGAAAGATGAAAATCTGAGGGCAGGCGATCGCGAACTGGCGCTAGGCGAAAGTACGGCGTGCAGTCTCTTTGTCAGTGATGCCAACTTTGGCATGTAGACGTTCTGCGCTTGCGCTAGGACGCATCAGAGAAACAGGACGCGACTTTTCATTGCCATGGTAAGAGCTTTTCGCGATGTTTTCCTCTCATGCGTCCTAGCGCACGCGCAGTATCTCTACATGCCAAAGTCGGGATCACTGCTCCTTGTAGTACTTCGTGCTTCCTACTCCTATCCTTCTGGTCTCACCTCAAAACGTATTGATGATTTTTGAAATGCTACTGGGAATCAAGAATTCTACTTTTAGGGTCGCCCTTTCAACTTACCAACCTTGGAGTGAAATTGAAGAGCTCATTTTTTAAGGAGGTTAATTGTCGATCCCTGGCAATGGAAGTGGCCCTAGCAACCGGCTTGGTTAACATTAATTTCGAAGAAGAAGTCTCAGACAGTTATCCACCATCTTTTGGACCGTATTGTTAGATATTTTATATGATCATATTTAGAAGCAAATATTTTTTTTTTGACCCAGCACCCTCGACCATTTTCAATAGATACCACTCTGACCAGTCTTCAAGTAATTTACGTCGAAAAATTAAATTTACGCGTAACTTCGCACTCCTTCCCACGTTAGTTGCATAACATTTTGCGATTCAGTTCTTGCGCTGTATTATCTGAGACCCCATCCCATTGATTATTTCTCACGTTTTATCTTTCTGATACTCGTCCATTCTACAATATTTTCCTACTGCTGTTATGACCGCCTCGTTTACAAATTCGGTATGCATATTATTTGTCATACCCATTGTGCTCAGTCTTGGAAAACCAGAACGAAACTACGACAGGTCCTAGACTACATTTTTTATAAGCTAGTTTAGTTTAGTTTCCCCAAAATTTTGCGTAATGTAGTATTTTTGTTTTCATCGTCCACATTAGGAACTGATATGGCTAATTATCCTTATAGAAGCTGGAAAAACAAAATATTCTCTAGATATCATTGTACAAAGTGGTATCATTTATGACCATTAGGTTGCGAAAATATACAATTATATAAGAATTACAAGAATATTTACCTCATCGATCAAATTAAAGATAGTTGAAGAAAATATATACCTCCATAGGTAACTTGGCTGTTAATTTCCTATTGGAGGTATTGGCAATTAAAACATCCACCGCGAGCGGGAGGGCGCTGCGACAATGGCGGCTACGGAGATACTTTCAACATTGGAACTATAACTATATATATGTCCACATCAGTGACCCCGTGGCAGCCATATTGAAACCACCAGATGGCGTACGGTAAATTTGAATTGCCAATAGTATTGTCCGTAAAAATAGGCATGTCGAGGAGTTTCATTTAATAACCTCAAAAAGATTATTTGATCCAAAAATAGATGCCAGATTTTTCAAGAACACTTGAGATTCAATGAAAATTTCAAAATGACTTTGTGAAGAAATGTACATATTAACAGGAAATATTCTGCATTGTTTAAAAATAGACTAGTTAAATTTTCAATGGATAATTATGGACGGACGTGCGCTACTCGTTAGGTTATGCTTTATAACAGTTTTTAAGGTTGAGTTGAGATATCACGTGATATTTTTCGCCGTGAAAATTGACGATATTCAAATTTTATTATGAGAAGTTGACTGTGGTATATAATACTTATATTTTTATTCTCAGTCCTATCATTAACTGCATTCGTCCTCTTTTTATATAAATCACTACAAAGTTGCTCTTTTATCCTCATTTAGCTCTATATTTGAAATTTGAACATTCTTGATATAAAAATCCTTTTCAACTCTGTAATCCTGTAATATAGAAAATTTTACAATTTCGAGGATAGGTTCAAATGATATATCTAAAAAAATGAAAAACCCTTTACATTTTATTGCTTTATTTCAAAGTGTTGTTCGAAAAATTTTGCATGAAAACTCTTATATTACAGTTTGTGAATTATTATGCAGACGCTTTTGAAATTTAATACATTTTCATATTATTTTCAAGCAACCTCACTTAAGATTCATACATTCATGTGCATGAATATTAAATTGTATTTGAATATTCAAGCGCACCTGAGCCATCGAACAGCTTATTATTATTGTCCAAATCAAATCACATACTCTGAGCCTTGGATTCCAACATGAATTAACAGAACTATATGAATTATTGAGCAGAAGCAAAACACAGGCGACGCTCACTAATAAAATTGACCGCAACGTAACTGCGCACTCTATTTGTACGGCAGTGCTCTGGTCTGCTGAGGTCGAACTACCCATGGTTTGCCCTCTTGGACCCTCTCAGCACCAAAAGTTTCAAATTATATTATTTTATGATTTTAAAACTAGCATACATACACTCCTGTCTACGTGACGAAAGCTAGGATGATTGAAAATTGCATGTATCATGGGAAATAGAAACTCACCTGGAACAAACAAAAGATATAGCTATTAGGAAAATATGTTAATTTCCAAAAAATTTATTATGGTAAAACAATATGGAGAAATTCATAAACTAATGAAAATTATTAAGATTCTTATTACGATGATAAGGATTCGTTGACGAAATCTGAAAAATTAATGTCAAGAACTTCTAGAGTTATAAGATGGGATGTAAGGGATTTAAAGGAAGGAAGAAGGGACAAAATGGCGCTAGTGATACTGAAAAATAGAAAAGATAAGAGGGGAGTAAAATCAAAGAGAAGACTGTCATATATCGGAGTGAACAGAGAATAGAGGATTTTTTGACATGTGAAGGAAGACGTATGCAATACAAGTCAAGGAAAATAGCGGAAGAGGAAGGAGAAAAGGAAAAAAATACATGGGTCAAGCACAGGAGAATACAGATAGAAGGCATATGGTGGGGTGCGGACGAAAAAAGGGTAGGCATAGTAAAATGTGCGGAGTCGGCGGTCGGGGTGAGCAGGGAACGGAAGAAAGCGAAAGAAGAAAGGAAGGTAAAGAAAAGGTTGCAGAGAATAGCATGAGGAAAGAATAGAGGATATATTACTGGAATATAGCTGGGTTAGGAAGGAAGGATTGGGATTTCATAAAAAGTTGGGGCAACGGGAAGTCGTAGTTATGACAGAGACATGGCTAGATGAGTGATGGCGGGGAAGAGTAAAGGAAGTTTGGAGAAGGAGAAGGAAGGGATAATGGCGAGAGAAAGAGGAGGATTGGAGTGAGGGAAAGAAGAGGTTAGGACTGGAAGAAAATCAATAAACAAAATATTAAATGAGAAGGAAAGAAAATTTCTGAGAACAGGCACGTTTAGGGTAATGAGGAGGGAGAGTGCATGCATACAAGGGGAAAGAGGGGAACAGAGATGGACTATATTATTATCGACGATCAGTTAGGGGGGAAAATGAAAAGGCCCGAAATAGGAGAGTACATGGACTCGGACTATCTTCCGCTAATAGTGAAATTGAAGAGAAGAAAAGTGCTAAACGGGATACAGCGAAGAAGAATGGGAAATAAAAAGAGTAGAAAAGGGTGATTGGTCAGCAGGAGAAATATGAGAAGTAAGAGGAAAGATAAAGATGCTTAAAATAAGAGGAGAAATCGAAAGAAGAGATGAAAATTGTGATATAAACGGCAAAACGAGTTTTCGAGGAAAATGTTTAGAGGGAAGTCAGTGAAGGAAAGAAAGGAGGCAACTAGGATCAAGTAGGTGGAGGAAAGAAAGGATTTTAGGAAGCAATTGAGAAAATGAATAAAAGAGAATGGCATTGTGAAAGAATGCAGAAAATAGAAGGAGTGAAATGCACTATGTCACAGAGAAAAAGAAGAGGAGAATGAAAGGTTTCGAGGAAAGTCAGGAAGGGCTAGTACTGAGGAATAAGCATGGAAGATATTAAATAGGAGAGAGAGAGGATTAGACTTATTCAAGAGATTAAAATATTAGGATGGAAAGGATATATCATGGAATTGGTAGGAGGAATAGAGAAGAAAATAACGGAAGGAGAACAAGAGGAGAGAGAAGCAAAAAGGAAGAGTATTTCTCAAGGGAAAGATAGAGATAACAATAGTGTCACTGAAAGAGAGAGAGGCAGCAGGTATAGATGGAGTCCCCAATAAAGTATGGAAATATAGGGAGAAAGAGTTGAAGGAGTGGGCGTGGATAATTCGCAACATGCTATGGAGAGAGGAAGACTGGCCCCAAATATAAAAATAAGGGATAGCTGTACCAATAGTAAAATAAGTAAAGGGGCAAGAGGTTTGAGGATATAGGGAGGGTGGGGGTGGCGATCATACCATTCTATAAGATTTATGTTAGAATAGTATCGGAGAAGATGAAGGAAGGATCGGAGGAAAAGAAAATAATTCCACCGAATCAGGCATGATTTTGAGGAGGTATGGGAGTGATGGATAATGTCTATGTGCCTGTGTCTATGTCTAATGTCTATGTCTATGTGTGTGTTTCAAATAGAAGAATCAAAAGAGAAAAAGTGCCTTTGACATCATTGTTTGTGGATTTGTAAGCAGATGTTGATTCATTGGACAGGAATGAGATTAATGAGACTATGGAGAAGAAGGAGATAAGAGGAGGTTTGAGAAAAAGAGTAGCTAAAATCTTCAGGAAGACAAAAAGTAAGGTAAGGCATTTGCGGATAATATGGTGCTCTTAACAGATAATAAGGAAGGGATAGCGAGGGTAATTATGGAATTGGAAAAATACCTCAATAGTAAGACACTGTAACTTAATGCTGATAAAACTAAGGTAATGAGGTTGAGAAACAGGGCAGGAAGAAAGAATGGATTGAAAGATGGGAAGTTCGAAACTTAGAGGAAGTAGAGAAATTTGAATATCTTGGTTTTATAGAGCAGGAGAATGGGAAGCATGGAACACATAGTAGGGAAAGGTAGGAGAGATGCTAGAGAGATATATAAGATAAACATTAGGAATGGAATGGAAAACGCGGGTGTATGAGTAATACAGAGACAAGGATGACCAAAATATCTGGGGAGGATGAGAGAACAGGAGATGGACAAGAATAGCTGGGTGCATGTTAGGAAATAGAGTGAAGGAAGCAATGTATTGGGGGAAGGATGAGAGGAGAAAATGTAGATTTTGCGAATGGGTGAAGAGACGTAAGAGCACGTTTGGGACGGCTGTATAAGGGGAAAGGAAGAGGGGCGAGGATGACAAAAAAGTGTTGAGGAAAATTTTAAGAGAAGAGAGGATGGGTGAAGAATGGATTAAGGAAGTAGGGAAGGTTGAAGGAGTGGAAAAATAAGTTTGTGAGATTGTGAGGGAGAGAAAATGGAAGGTTTGTGTGAAAATGAGGAGAAAAAGAAAGCGGAAGTCCCACAAAAAATAATGGTGTCTAAAATTACACAGCAAGATCAAGTTAAAAATAAGTTAGATAAGATGCAGCTGTGATATCTCTCTCTCGGTCGCTTGTACGCTCGAAACGATCAAAAAGCACTCGATCGCTCCTCGTTCATTTACTCGCTTGTCGTTGTTGATTCGCCTTGTCACGTTACGTTATTCGTCGTCATGAGGTTAAGAAGTATTTCATGAGTACGAAGGGTTGGCGAGCTGTCTGGAAGGGCAGTTATCATTTCCGCTTCCCAGTGATCCTCACTTTAGTATTTTGGCGCACTGCGCATGCGCTAGGACGCGTGAGAGGAACACGTGGCGAAAAAACTTTATCATGGCAGTGAAAAGTCGCACCGTGTTTCTCTAATGCGTTCAAGCGCATGCGCAGTAATTCTAAGTGCCAGAGTTAGATCACTGTGCGTTCTGTTCCCCTTCCAGTGGGCAGTGGCGCTACCCCTCATTAAACAGTAAATGTGGGATGGAAGCGAGATAAAATTGTTGAACAGGCGGAAGTGGGTTTAATTTCATACATTTGTTCACTCTTCCCTGAATTGCGATGGATCGGCGGATTGGCGGATCAGCACAGGTTTAGCGATAATCCCGTAGGAAGCTATTCTCGCGTGAAGAATGTTTCTGGTGCTCGAACCTCGATAATAAATTTAAATGCGACTCATGGTTCTCATGGAATCGCTGTTGAACCTGAAGGAACCGTTAGAGTGTGCTTGTGTGCCTTCTGACCATACATCACATCTGCCGATCCGTGAATGGATATATAAATATATGTACAAAGTCGCATAGTTTATCCTACTAGCTCTGCCTACACGAAATTCTTCTGGGCTCTAAGGCGCCGACTGAGCACCTGGCCGAATAACAGGTGCAATAACGTGATTTATCGCGATATAAGGATGACACAAGAGAGGGCATTGTTCCAACTTGCTCTGCGGACTTGTGCATCAGCAGGGCAAGATCAAGAGCCAGTGGCGCCCATTCGACGGTAATACTAGAGCTCCAAATAGATCGGTATGTGCTTCCGCCATTTTAGGACTATGGAGCAGATGGAGCATGTATACAATGTGGGCATCAATCGCGAGAATCGAATCCTAATTGTGATCAAAGAAGCTTTTCATATTATTAAAACTTAAGAGATAATAGTTTTAATTTATTTGAAGTTATGCTCGGAAACGTGTTAATAAATATTTTTCTCTCGGAGGGTTCTGAAATGAGATGCGCAAGCTGCAATTGTAAAGACCACACACAATATCTACACAGGTGGTCATTAAATGTAAGTCAATAAATTATTTATTTGAGTAAACATGAAAAAGTTCATAAAACTTAGTAAATCTTATGCGGAGAACTTATTTTGCGTATTTATTTGTTTTCTGCATGGTTATAATTTTGATTATTATACGGCATCATTCGTGGTAATGTTGAAAAGATTTGAATAAAAGTTATAACCGCACAATAGATATTTAATGAATTTTCTTTGAAGAATAATTTCAAGAAAAATTGTAACATATATTTTTGAAAGAACTACCTGACATTGATCATTTACGAAGCGGTACACTTATTTTGTGATGGTGCAGATCATGCAATGCACATGGTATACCGTCCAAAGTGAGGTTATGTTTACGTCCATTTAAATCTGAAACTGGAAACGCTAATAATTTCTCTACATTAGTGTTACTTAGTCTGATCTACTTTTTTATGTTTACCTAAAGAAATGAGTTATTTACTCTCGGTTTATAAGCACCTGTGTGGGCTGTATGTGGTCTCTAAAATTGAAGCTCCCACATCCCATTTCTGAACATTCTGAAAGAAGAGTATACACACACACACACGTTTCATAGCACGTCTATAAACGAATCCAAACTATTATTTTTGATTTCAATAGCTGATTTTATCACAATCGAGCTTCATTTTTCACGTTTAATGCAGACGTTGTATACACACCTCTACTCCATGGATCCAAAATAGCGGATGCGTATTCCATGGACCCAAAATGGTGGATGTAAATACACGTATTTATAGTGCCCTTGTAATACAGAGGTCTAGAGTTCCTCAAGGGAGAGTTGTGACACGTATACCCCTACCACTCGACTAGGGCGAACCGAAATGAAGAAATCGAAGAAATCGTCACGGATTGCATGCGCGTAGGGAAGGCTGTCAAATCGACCTAACCTCAATTCAAAGTTGTTGTTTGTTGTGAATCGTCAAACGGTATTAGTGTAAATTTTTTTCAAATATTTGATCGGAAAAACAATAGGCGCGTGTTACATAAGGCATTGTAATGGAAGAAGTGAAAGAAGCTATTGATTGAATTATTTTCTGAACCCGTCAAAACTTCGAAATACGTGAATAAATAATGAAACTGAAAAAAATCGAATACATTGGGCGCGAAGTGCAGCACCTTATCTGTCTGGTAAGAACATTCGTTTTTTTTTTATTATTGAAGTATTGAATAAAACACGTACAAAGACTTTGTCTGGTAATAAACATTATTTTTCAAATATAATCTAAGTTTGGATTGAAAAAACACATACAAATAATCTGTCTGGTAAGGAATATTATTCTTGTTAATTATTGTCTAAGTATGGAATAAAGAAACACATACAAAAAATGTTTGTATTCACAGGCCCATTTTGCCCTAGGAATTTACAAAATTGTTGAATAATTTAAAAACAGATCCTTTTCGATCCAATTATTTCTCTTTAATCATAAAAAGAATAAATTTTGTACAAAATAAACCGAGGGGAGTAAGTTTTAACAAAGCAGTTGAACTTTCTACCAAATAGTGGAATTTGATATGAGAAAGTCAATAGTTTATTCATCTAATAAAAATGAATAATTTTCAGCAAAAAACATAATGGGAGACATTCAAATTAAAAAAATACGACTTTTGAGGAAGAATCGTATTTTCTAAGTGGATTTAGTTTATCTTGTTTCGTTGAAAATTTTATTGTTTATTTAAAAATCTAATCACTTTGTTGGAATACTACCTCTTTGTTAAAAATCATGTTTTTATGAAAAATTAAACTTCTTTGCTAATACTTGAACTTCTACATGAAGAATTTATTCTTCTAGTTTGGAGTTCATCTCTGCGGTTGGAAATTAACATCATTTTTGTTTTAAAATCATTTCCGGCTGGAAAATCTTACTTGGTTAAATATTTAACTCTTTCATAGGAATATAAAGTTAGGAAAACGAAATTTTTTTTTACTAGAAACCTAATAATCCACTTTTTGCTCAAAATTTATAATTTCCAATAGAAACACCAACTTGTGAATTTTTAATTTCGAATTCAACTGCTTGGTTGAAAGTTAAAGTGCTTTCTTGGAAATTCGTTTTCCTGGTTGATTTCGTATTGAATCCATTCTTTTGATGATTGAAAAATATTCTTTTTTTATTGATGTATCCAGTTTTTTTATTTATAATTTCAGGTGAAAAATCAACCCTCCTAATTTCATCAAGATATTATAATTTTTTAGTTGAAATTCCAACTATCTGCTTAGAAAAATTCTTCTTCTTTTGAAATACATAATCCAAATGTTTAGTTACAAATTAAAGTGTTCTTTTAATGGAATTGTCTGTTTCCTTTGCTGAGAATATTTTTTTTCAACTTTGAATGTGAGTATTCCATTTTTGATATAAAATCTATCCCTTTTCGTCAAACATTTACCGAATTATTCGAAAATTCTTATTTTTAGAGAAAAGTTCATTTTCTTTTTCATGATTCAATCATTTTGTAAAAATTCAACTATTTCGTTGAAAATTCATCTTCTAGGGTAAACAACCAACGGATTGGTTCAAAGTTGAACTACTTTGTAAGTGATGAATTTTCGGTTTGTTGAAGATTCATGATTTTGGTTAAAAAAAAAAGTTGAAATATTATTCTTATTGATAGGAAATTCATCTTTTTAGTGGACAATAAGTGTATTTAGTTGAACATCAATCTTCTCCGTTGCAAATTCAACTGCGCATTTGAAATTATTTCGGTATAATTTAATTTTTTTCTTGAAAATTGATATCTTGAGTAGAAAATTCCGCTGTTTTGTAGGAAATTCGTATTTCTTGGATTAAAATTCCAAATCTTTTGACAGATTTACACAATTTGGTTGGACATCAACATTTACATTTCTCAACAATTGAATTGATCATAGATTTCGTATGTCACGCTGCTGAAATGAATAAAATTTCACAAATGTTACGTTATTATGATATGATATATTTGTAACAGAAGATTAGGGACGAATAACTTTTTTTAAATATCAATATGTCATGGACACGTGGATACGAGTGGAAATAGGAAGTAGTCACGGAAAAGAGTCTTCCCTTCTCCTCTTTCAACTACGCTCTCATTTATCTTTCGAGTTTCGGCAGGCGGCGCTGCGTGTGGGCATGCAGTGGTGAGTGGTGGGAGGTGTTTCCTAGATCTGTGACTGGAATCTCTTTCTCTCTTTCTTACTCTCTTAGTCTTTCTTCATCTCTCTTAGTCTTTCTGCCTCTCCCTTCCCCTTTCACTTTGGGGTTGTTCTCAGGGAGAAAGTAGGGGGAGGGGGGTCATGAAGGAAGAAGCTTTGCTTGTCCAGTCAAAAATTCAATGTCCGTCACTGGTAAGAGCTACCAAGTAACATTGACCTTGAGTATGAACTGGTATGAAAGTAATCCTACCAGAGGGTAATATCCCGAGCACAGGAGTATCTCCCAGGTGTAATTAGACCCAAGACACAACGAGCTTCTAGCCTTCCGTTTCTACCTGCATTATTAACTTTATGGTACTACCAGATCATTACACGCGCGTTTCGAGTTTCTTCCCCCTCCGAGCAGAACTCACCAAGAAAAAAGTTGAGATCTCATCGAAAAAATATTGATTCTTGAACTAATAGCTGCATTTTTAAACAAAAAGATGGATTTTTAGACAAGAATATGTATTTTTTAGAAAAAAATTGGATCTTCAAACCGAAAAATATTTCTGAGTTAAGCAGGAACAAGGTTTCAACCAAATTGATGAATTTCCAAACCAAAACGAGGGATTTCCAACAGAATATTAAAAATTTTAAACCAAACAGATGAATCGACAACAGGAACAAACGGATTTTCAACCGAATAATCGAATTTCAACGAAAAAATGTGAATTTGAAGAGGAGTTTTCAGAAAACATGACAATTTTGGGCCAAAAAGATAAATAGTCAACCAGAATAACGGATTTTCAACAAAATAGTTGAATCTCAACCACAAGAAATCAATTTACAACCGGAAATGGAACATAATAATTCCCAGTTGAATGATCAATCCTCAATTCAAGAATGAATGGAAGTCGTAACAAAATATATTATTTTCAACCAACCAGTCGAATTTTAACTAAAAAATCTAAATTTTTAAACAAAAACAGAATAAATGAATTTTCAATTGAAAAATTAATTGCTATCAAGGTACATCGATTTTCATAAAAAAATAAAGTGAATCTCCGGTCAATAGTAAACAAATTTCCTACAAAAAAGGGACGATTTTTCAAGAAAATAGTTTCAATTTTCAACCTAACACAAGTAAAATTCATTTTCAAGGGAGCAGTTGGATTTCAAACCAAAATGGACTACTACTTGAATCTTGAACCATAAAAAGATTTTTAGTTGAGAGAGAAACAACATTTCCACCAAATTGTTGATTTTCCAAGAAAATTATATCAGCTTCAAAGAAATAAATAAATTTAAACAAACTAAAACAAAAGAAATAATTAATTAATTTTATTAAATTAAAAATTTGAAGTACAAATGGTGAATTTTCATACAGTTCAGTTTATCCACATAGTACTGGGTATTATCCAGATAATTAAATCCTCATCAGATGATTTTCTGGCGAGAGATATAATTTTGATTCATGAAAGATTCAAATTTTCGCCAAGGGCCACGCCACGCTCGAAAAACCACTTCCCGCATGATCACTGAAGTTAAGCAGCATTCGGCGCGATTAGTACGTGGATAAGTGACTGTCCGGGAATCTCGCGTGCTCTTGGCATGTTGGCGGGAGACTGGTGTCCTCCCGTGTATTCAACTCAACCAAATACAAACCTTAACGAGTTACGCTTATCCCAAAAAGGATTATGGCTTAATGGTACAAAAAAAAGAGAGAAAAAAGAGGAGTTTTTAGAAAACATTCCAATTTTAGGCCAAAAGGGTAAAAAGTCAACCAGAATAGCAGATTTTCAACAAAATAGTTGAATCTCAACTGCAAGAAATCAATTTACAACCGGAAAAGGAATAAAATAATTTTCAATTAAATGATCAATTTTCAACTAAAGAATGAAACGAAGTACTAATAAAATATTTAAATTTTCAACCAAATAGTCTAATTCTGACTAAAAAATGTCATTTTTCAACCAAAAACAGAATGAATGATTTTTCAGTTGAAAAATTAATTGCCATCAAAATACATCAATTTTCATCAATAAATGAAGTAATCGAATCTACAGTTAGTAAAAAAAATTCAAACGAAGAAGGAACGATCTTTCAACATAATAGTTTCAATTTTCAACCTAACAAATGTGAAATTGATTTTCAAGGGAGCAGTTGGATGTCCAACCAAAATAGACTTCTAGTTGAATCTTGAATCATAAAAAGATTTTTAGTTGGTGGAGAAACAACATTTCCACCAAATTGTTAATTTTCTAAGCAAAAAAGTTGAGTTTTAAGAAAACATGATTTTTCGGGACATAAAGATAAACTGTTAACAAAGATAACGAATTTTGAACCAAATAGTTGAATTTTAACTACAAAAAGTCCACTTCCAACCGGAAACGGAACAAAATAATTTTCAATTGAATGATCCATTCTCAACTAAAGAATGAATAGAAGTGCTAACAAAATATTTTATTTCCAACCAAAAAGTCGAATTT
>WSXT02177708.1:0-21644 GCA_011762715.2 Neuroterus valhalla | reverse complement strand
CATTTCGCTTTTGAGTTTCACAAGCTTTTTATACAACTGTAGGGAGGTACAAAAGCCGAGCGCGTAGCGCGAGGTGAGATTATCTTCGAGCGCGAAGCGCGAGATCCGAAAGACGCGCGCTCTAGGCGCGCTCAAACTTTCGAGGTAAGCGAGCTGCGCGCGAAGCGCGCGATGAGAATATGCCCGCGCAGCGGGCAGATTTTTTACTGGAAGGAACATTCCATTGGAGATCAAAGTAGAGGCTTGACCTTTTAAACTTCGACCCCGCCGACCTTTAGTGGAAGTCCTCTCTTGAGTATTCTCGATCGGAGGTCGATCGAGAGATCTCTCGTGCGGGCGTGTGCTGTAATCAGCGTTGAATCTCAGCATAATTCGTCGGACGAGGCACCTTAGTGCTTAGCGGGCTAACTCGAGCTGCACATCTTCCCAGTTCGCGAAGTCTTTGAATTCCACGATAATTGGGGTCTAGCCCAATAGGCCGCCAAGAGGGATATTTGTTCTCTCCACTTAAAATTGAACCGCCTTGCATTCCCATATTACGCTGATTCGTGCTTCTGCCCGCACTCTATCAGAAGAACCCTGTGGAATTTTTCACATGCGTGCAGCCGCCCACGCTACTCTGCATACGCTTGTACCGAAATCCTGACGCGCTCTGCCACAGATTCAAATTTGCATTTATGAAGTATTCCTTCTTCAAACTTGCTTTTTTAACCTAAACAGAAATTCTGCTTAATTTTAGACCACACAGCCTTAAGGTGCTTCGTCAAGGCTTTCGCCAAAGCCTTAATTCTCTTACAGTGATGAATTGTTTGTAGTGATATTTGTTCCACCTCATCTTTAGACCCTAACGGAGGCTCTTATAGACTTCTTTTTTCCGAATATTGCGTTGTTGTTTGTTTTTGTTTATATTTGAAATCAATTAATTCTTGCGCCTGAAAACTGGCACCGCCTTGCATGCTAAATAGCGGTCATTGGCGTGCACTGACATGCCGGCCTCGAGTATCTCCGACAAATGCAACGGGTAACGTCTATGTTCACCCTCATCCGTTGGTAATGAGAATTTTGTAACTGGGCGTACTTATATGATTCGTATTATTGGAAATTTCGAAATATATTTTCGGCGCTAGCACTGCGATGGGTAAAATGAATGCGTCAAGATATATTTCAATTAGATACAATGAAATATTTGAAAAGTCAAAGAGATATTTTTTTCAAAGACCTTTGGATTTTTGGTCCATTTTGCTTTTAAGAAGTTACATTTTTCACGAAAAATATTCAAGTTGATATTCCATCCGACGCAACATCCGAAATTTAAAATAAACATCCATGTAATCAAACTATAGATAGATGAATCGTCTAAAAAAAATATAATTGTCGTTATTTGAAACAAAAAAACGTTTTGATATTGAGTCAAGCACATAAATGAATGACCCCTTCACCAAGAAGATAAATTTTCAACCAAAGTATTCTTAGAATCTAGAAAAACTAATTTTGAAACTAAAATGGACGGTTTTTTCGCTAAAGAATTGCATCTTCAACCAGATAAGGTTATCCACCTGAAAAATTAAACAAATCGCAACCATATTGTTATAAATTTACAAGACAAAAAGGCGTATTTTATCAAGAACATTTCTATTTTCGACAAAAATAATAGAATTTCCAACCAAAGAGTACAACTTCCTACAAGAATAGTTTATTTCAACAAAAAAACATCAATTTTCTACATAATACGGAATAGTTGAATTTGCAACAGGAACAAATTTAACTTGCGCCCAAGTATTCACTTTTTCGATTGACAACATTTATTTAGAACAGAAGAAGAGAAGAATTTCTATAAAAAAAAAACAAGTGTTTTCAACCACTCTATTGAATAAAGAATGACGATGAACCTCCAATCATTAATAGATTCCATTCTAGATTCAAAATTAGTTTTTTTAAATTTGAAAGTTTGGTTAAAAATAAATTTTTTTTGGTGGAAACTGTAACTATTTAATACAAAATGGACTAAAAATCTAAAGGTCTTCCAAAAAATGACCTTCTTTGACTCCAAAGTCCAACGATTCGGTTGAAAATGCAAGTATATTTTTCATATTCATCCATTCAGTTTTTGAGCCAAAATTTCCAAACAACAAAAAAAGAATGATTTTCAATAGAATAGTTGAATCTTCAGTTTCATTTTCAACTAAAAACGATGGATTCTCATCCAAGGATAGAAGAATGATACTTGAAATAATGAAGTAGAATTTTGAATTGATGGAAGCACATATTCTGTAAAACTCATTTTTTACAAAGTAGTTTAACTTCCAACTAAGTAGTTCAGTTTGAAATGAAAAATTGAGTAGTTGCTTTCCCAACTAAAAAAATGAATTTGAGAAAAATGATTATTCTACCAGAATACCATTATTTTCTTGAAATAATATTTTTAGTGATAAATTCTATTAGCTAGTTCAAAGTCAAAATACTTCATTGGAATTTATTTACTCTGGTTGAAACTTAACTATCTGATTAGAATATTATCTTGTTCACTTGGAAATTCGAATATTGAATAGAAAATTAAATCGTTTAGTTGGGAATTTTTCTCTGCTTTCTGTTAAGAAGTTTTTTTGAACTCAAGATGTAGCTATTTCTATTTTGTTCGGAAAAACATTGTTTCTTTCAAAAATCCGTGTTTATGTTTAAAAATCGACTACTTGTTTTCAAGTTGAACTTCTTTGTAGAAAATCGATTTTCTCGAATGAAGATTCATGATTTCAAGTAAAAATGCCT
Source organism: Neuroterus valhalla (assembly GCA_011762715.2). Taxonomy (NCBI): domain Eukaryota; kingdom Metazoa; phylum Arthropoda; class Insecta; order Hymenoptera; family Cynipidae; genus Neuroterus; species Neuroterus valhalla. Next base: position 18,878 of record WSXT02177708.1, on the reverse strand, counting down.
TTTTTTGTTCCACATAACCTATGACGTTGAAAATTTAACTGTTTTGCAGAAAATTTGCTTTTTCGACCTAAGAAAAATCAATTTGGAATTTTTTTTTTCTTTGAAAACTTTTTTCGCAGGAATTCGAATTATTTTGGTGAAAACCTCGACTGGTTCGTTGAAACTTGAACTATTTATTGAAAAATCAATCAATTTAGTAGGCGAATCATGTTTTCGGGCTAGAAATTATTCTGCATTCCACTAAATTTTTCTTTTTGCCTCGAAAATGCAAGAGCTTTGTTGAAACACCATGTATTCTGATGATTATTATTTTTGTTTAAGGTTTGATTGATTTTTTTCAATTGCTAAATTTATGGCCAATAAAAGTTACTGATTGAAAAACTATCTTTTTCAATTCGGAACTTAGTTGATTTATCAAAAGTTCAACATCTTCAATGAAAATTATTATTTTTCAAGATTCACCGCTCTGGTCTAAAAGTCGATTATTTATTTATTATATACTGTCTTGTAGGAAGTTTGCCTCTTTGGTCTAAAAATCGGGAATTTTCAAATAGAATTACACTATTCGTTTGAAAATCAACATTCAGCTTTGTTAAAAATTCCATCGATCAAGAATTTTGCATTGTGAAACTTGAAAAAAAAGTTTTTAAATCAAACTTATAACAGCACATCGCTAAAATTCATAAAATTAGGCCATTTCATAGTGGTAAACTCTGTTACAAAAGACTGCGAACAGAAAATATTGAAGATATTTTCAACGAGCGAGTGAGCGGACGAGTGTTTGAGCGTTTCCAGCGATTCAAGCGTACGATCGATAAAAAAAGAGCGTCATCATATTCTACTTAATTCTACTCATCCTTGCTGTACAATTTTATCTACCTTATTTATCTGTATGACTTCCGTTTCCGTTTTTTTTTCCTTTTTTCCTTTCCCACCTCAACCTTCTCCTTTACACAATAATTCTTTCATTGACGAGGAGGCGGACGACGAGCGAGTGGGCGACGAGTATCTAAGCGATTTCAGCGATTTGAGCATACGAGCGAGAAAGGAAGAAATTCATCTTATTCAACTTCATTCTACTTATCCTTACTGCACAATTTTATCCACCCTATTTTTCTGTGCGACTTCCGTTTCCTTTTTCTATCACTTCTCTTCCACCTCAACCTTCTCCTTTACACAATCATTCTTTCATTGAATCTCATTCGCTCTATTAACTTCCTTCAATTCCCTTATCCACTCTTTCGTTGTCCTTCCTTCTACAAGAAACCTTACCACGTTCTCTTGACAGTTTCCTTTATCTTCTATTCCTCTCATACATCTTTCCCATACAAATTCCCATGTTACTTGTTTCCATAAACATATTCTGCACTTTCTTTTCTCATTTTCTTCCCAATACATCGCTTCCCTGACCTCGTTCACCAATCTTAAGTTTGCTTTTCTTGTCCATCTCTTTTCTCCCTACCCCTTTTTCCAAGTGCTTTGGTAGACCTTCCTTTTATATTATCTTATACCATTTATTGTATTTTGATTCCTTAGTCCTTCCCCATCTTTCTATTACCTTTCCTTATTTGTCTGTCTGCAAGGAACTCACTTCTTTCTACTCCTCATTTTGTTAACTCAATCGCCCTCCCTCTCCTTCCTTCCACATCCTTCAGACATGCTTCTGCTTACTCCCCTCCCCTTTTCTCCCTAAGCTTTTGTTCAGATGTCTATACCCTCTTCCCTTCTCTGATTCTTACTTTATCCCTTTGCGTTTCCTCTCTCACCGTATACCCAGTGAATCCCAATCCACTCCTTATGTCCATCTTACGCATCGTTTTTGTAACATTCCTAGCTTTCCCCTTTTCTTCCATCTCCATATTTCTGCTCCATATCCTAAAACCGGCAATACCAGTGAATGGAACAACCGCATTCTTCTTTTCCGATATTTCTTGAATCTCATTTTTCCTATTCCCCATGTCTGCTTTTTTAACCCTGAACCTTTTTCCATTCTTTCTCTTATATGTGCCTCATGACCTCCATTTGCTTGCAAGGTGTATCCCAAATATCTAAACTCTTTCACTTCTTTTACCTTCACTCCCCTATATTCCTCAACCTCTTGTCCTTTGCCTTTTTTCAACATTGGTGCCACTACCCCTTCTTTCCATACCTCTGGCCAACGCTCTTCTCTTCATACCATATTGCACATTATCCATGCGCATTCCTTTAGTCCATTTACCTCATCGTTCTAAACTTCATTTGGAATTTCATCCAGACCTGGAGCTTTCCTCTCCTTCATTATTTCTAACACAATATTCCTTCTCTTGTTATGTCCTCTTCCCCGTCTGTTTCCCTTCTATCTCTTCCGCCCTCCCTTACTTTATTCTTTACCCCTCCTGGTAGATCCATGAAATACTTTTCCCATTCTCCCATCTCAAAATCCTGGTTTACCCTTATACTTCTTTCTCTCTCTTCAATTACTACTTTCTAAACCTCCTCTTCTGTTCTAGTCCTCCCCGCCTCTTCTCCACACCTCCTATTTTCCTCCTCTTTCTTCTTATCACACATCTCGGTATATTTCTTCTTTTTTCTTCCATATTTATCTCCACTACTTTCCCCTTTCCTCCATCTTCTTAGTTCCTTTCTCACTTCCTTCTTTTTCTCTTCACGTTCCTCATCCCATCCATTTCCGTCCCCTCCCCCACTAACTCCTTTCTTTCTTCTTCCCTCTAACACTCTTTTAGTTTTTCCTATTAATATTTCTATCACTTTATTTACATTTCCTTTGTGACCGAATGTGACATTCAAGTTTTTTCTAAGGGTGGGTATTGTTGCGTATCGAAAATTTTTCAACCTTAAACTACACTAACTTTGGCGCAATTTTGAGGATCAATGTTTTACGGTGTTTTTTTTCATTTCTTCACTTATATTCAATGATAGTTTTATACCTCAAATCACTTAATTCTGCTATAAGTTGTTTTGAAAATAATGGATGTTCGTGCATCTATTCGTATAATGTAGGTCCATCTTTTAAATTGAAGCAAACGACAGAGGAGGTATGTCAAGATTGTTGAGAATGCTGAAAACATGCCATTTCCATCATCATGCGACGAAATGACATTTTTCTGTAATTCACTCGTCCGTGCAGGTAAACACGTGCACGCATTTTAGCATGAGTGAGCGTGCGTACATCCACGCACGAGCGCTACTCACGCATACTCCTCGCAAATTTAACTCACGCACAAAAATGGTGGTGGAGCCTCAGGCGAAGTGCCAACTAATGAGAGAGGCGAGAGCGAAAACGGGTATCTCCGACTTCGGGATTTTTTAAAATCGAGTTTCCCTCTCGCGACAGTCATTCTGAAGTAAAACCATTATTTTGTCCTATTATCGCTTTGATATAGATTTACTTTGAGCCTAGCCATTGCGGAATGAAATCAGGGAAAAAGAATGAATCCGATAAATCAATTAATTTGAAATTTTATAATTACAGGGATTCCAGTCGAGGGTGGTGGGCAGGATATGACGAAAGGATGCATAAAAATGTCGTTAAAAACAGAAGGCAGAGGTGTATTTGCTGATGATTGCTGGTGAAAAATTCATTTGGAATGAATTCCCACCTGCTTTTCTTCCAAGGATATCTACGCTTTGGATATTATTTTTGTTATTATTACTAGTTTTTTTATTATTAGCAATATTATTATTGTTGTTATACCATGAAGCCACGTTCCTTCCGTGATAAGCATAACTCGTTCGGTTAGAGCCTCGTTGTACTACTCAGATACAAGGAATTGATAAAGGAGGATTTGGAAATGGAATTGACATGAAAAATTTTGACCAAGGGATGTGTAGAAGAAGGAAGCAGAGATAGGTATTAGATCAGACTTAGAATTCATTGCTTGTTTTTTGCGAACAGAAATAATCCTGCTCCCATTTTTTATTTGAATTTCTCAATCCAAGATCTTCGCTTCAGACGCATCATTTTTAGTAAACAGAGTCTTCAATTGAATTGTTCTACGGCTCTTTATATTTCTCCTCTTTAGGGTCTCATTACCACATTCTATCCATTTCTTTTTTGGCCTGCCTCTGGGTCTGATACCATTCACCCTACCTAGATACATTTGCTTGTTTTCTTGATACGACCAGGTCTGCTTACTGTACAGCACAGTTGGTGCTTGCGCATAATTATATATCGCAATTTTAGCTTCATTTGTTACATTTTTACTTTCAGTAACAGCCCGTATACTGCCCATAATCTGTTTACCCTCATGCACACGCCTGGAAATCTCTGCATCTATCTTCTCGTTAGCAGTGCATAAACTTCCAAGGTACACGAAATTCTCAACTTGTTCTAGCCTTTCCCCATTAAGGGCAATATTGCATTTGGTTTTCGCATTCTCACTTTCAAACACAATAATTTTTGTTTTATTCACGTTAATCTAAAGACCTATGCTCTTCATGTTGGTATCAAGTCTGCTTTCTAGTTCACTTTTTTCGTCAAAAAGAGCAATTCTCAGACATTTGCCCATGTATATATTAAACATCCAAGAAGACATAACGCACCCTTGCCTAACGCCCTGCCTAATATCAAACCATTCGCTTAGTTGTCCATTTACTCTCACACTTGCTTTACTACCATTATATATTGCTTGTATTGCTTTCAGAAGCCAACCAGTCAATCTATATCCTTTTGAGTTCTTCCAAAGTTTAGCTCTATCCAAATTGGCAAAAGTTTCGTCAAGTCAACAACTGTATAGAATTTTTGTTTACTTTTATACTTTTATCTGTGATCGGTCTCAAGCTATATATCTGATCCGCACATGATATCTCTGGCATAAATGCTCATTGACCTTACCTGATCCTTTCTTTTGTTACTCCCATGACTTTATCAATAAGTGTTCCGATAAATATGCTGCCCACAGACCTTAGTTGGCTAATTGCTCTATAATTTTTACAGTCACGTTTGACCGTCTGTTCCCTTCTAGATTGGGCCAATAATCGTCTTTTTTCAATCATTACGAACTGCGCTGTTCACAGCACACATACTCTTTAATTCACAAAACCACACAAACAAACAGCAACCACCGAACTCAGCATTTTAGAGGTAATACCATCCACACTGGCAGCCTCACCATTCTTTAGTTTTTTATTCACGGTAATAATGTCGCCGATACCGATTCTACTTCCACCACCTAATTTGGGATTGTATAACGTATTCTCGTCTGTATCACGGTTGCTGTGTTCTATGGCTTTACCTTCATACACCTTCTTTAAAAAACACTCATACATTCTCTAACTTTGCCCAAATCCCATACCGTTCACCATCAGCATTCTCAATTCCAGCTACCTTAGTGCTAGTATTTCCTCTCCTAGTCTTCTTGACCCATTTCCACAATAGTTTCTTATCTCCTCCAAAATCATTTTGCATTTTCGTATCTTCTTCCGTTATGATTTTATCCTTGATTGCCGTAACTAGTATATTTGCTTTCCTTTTTTCATTTCTTCAATCATTTACTTCTCTAGTCTTTTCCTAATCGCTAAGACCTCTAATTTTCAGAATTCTCGAGTACGATTCTTCTTTCTCTTTAACTCGTTAACACTTCCGCAGCACTCTCGAAGATCCCATTCCGCAGTATTATTTATGCACTCCCTGCATTTTTGTCTTCTAATGTTCTTTTTAATGCTCTAAATATTTATCCAGCTTTCACGAAATACTATTTGTACTTCTGGTTTTTCGGATTCTCTATTTTGACTCGCGTCTGTTCCGATTTTTAATAGATTTTTTTCTTCATCCTTGACCTGGGTTCATTTTTAAGCTATTAGATAGTGATTAGTCTTTCTTCAATCATTCGGAACTGCACTGTTCAAAGCAAACATATTCATAGATTCACATAGCCACACGAAAAAACATCCGCCACCGAACTCAAGCATTTCAGAGGTAGTACCATCCACACCGGCCATCTAACAATCCTCTAGCTTTTACATTCTCATTCTGAATGAGAAGGTATTGGTTTTATGTGAAAATGCACTTTCGCGGATTTAATTGAATTTCCACGTTTTGAGACCCTCTGAGTCAGAAAAAAACTATTTTCACGAAGGTGTCTGTCTGTCTGTAGTCTATAATCTGTAGACTCGATAACTTTCGGAAGAATGATCATATTGGATTGTGCTTTAGCACACTTTTTTGGGGCCGGGAAAGAAAGGACGAGTTCATCGAAATCGCTTTTTGAAAAATCAGAAATGCATATTTCTGCTCAAACTATGCAAGGTGCGAAAAAATATTCAGGACCAAAATTATTCATTTTTAAAAAAAGTGAAAGTTTTCTTGAGACCCTTTTTCTTCATAAGATGCATAGTTGATGCATAATGCATGATGCATGATATCAAAACATCAAAAATTTCTAAAGTTATGAGCCGTTGAATATAGCGTTCAAAAATTGTAATTTTTTTTTTTTTGAGAAAAAATAATTTCTCATGAAATTTCTCAATTAAGTTTTATCATGGATTTCAACGCGTTTTTCTCAAAACAACGTTTTTTTACTTCTCGGAAGAACTGGAAGGCGCAAAAATTGAGCAATCGCTATGAAATTTTTCAGACATGTTCTCAGAAGCTGTCCGCAAAATGTAGACTACGATCATCAAAAAGTATTGAACATTGTTTGTTTAAAAAAATCATTCGTATCAATAAAAACATGAAAAAATCAATTTTTTCTTCGAAATCTCGTCGTAGTCTACATTGTGCGCTAACGTGTCTAGATTAGGGAAGTATTGCTATTTTTTGTCTAAAATTTTTTCTACGGTGGAAATATTTCCCGAGGGCAGGAGAAGTTGCCGCCGACCACCCGCCAATGATAATTCCCCCCTCGCCCATTTCCGTGGAACGACCCAACAAATTTTGTAACAATACAGTAAACATTGACAAATAACTGTGAAAATTTTCAGCCTCCTATCTTCCATAATTTCCTCAAAAAACATTCCCGAAAGAACAGCCGGATTTCGGCCCTACAATGTAGGAACCCTCTTCATAAAACTTAATTTTTTTTTTAATTTTATCGAAAATGAAAAAAAAATCAATAATCTTCATAGAAGTAGAGGTTTTTAACAGTTTTGTCAATTTCGCAACTCTGTGTATGCATTACACTGTAAACTGAATCAAGGACGTATGAAGCCGAGTGCGGAGCGTCAGGTTAAAGAAATACCGAGAGCGTAGCGTGAGGGTATTACATTATCGAGTGTGAAGCGCGAGATCCGAATGACGCGCGCCGTAGGCGCAGTCAAACTTGCGAGCGAAGCGAGTCGCTCGCGTAGCGCGACATGAGAATGTGCCTGCACAGCGGGCAGATTTTCTGTTTACGGAAATAATGTCGTCGGTACCGATTCTGCTTCCGCCACCCACATCGGAATCGCCTAGGGTATCCATGTCTGTGTCACTCTTCTTATGCTCCGTGGCTTCGCCTTCATATATCTTCTTGAAAAAATGCCCCACACAGTCTTTAACTTTGTCCGAATCCTATACCATTTCTGCATCAACATTCCTTATTCCGACTACCTCAGTGCTATTATTTCCTTTCCTAGTCTTCTGAACCCATTTCCAAAATAGTTTCTTATTCCCTTCAAAATCATTTTGCATTTTCGTATCTTTTTTCGTTTTAATTTTATCTTCGATTTCTTTTACTACTTTATTTGCTTTCCTCTTTTGATCCCCATGATAATTTATCACCCTAGTTCTTTCTTTATTGCTAAGCCCTCTAATATTCAACATTCTCTAGTACGCCTCTTTTTTCTCGTTTATTGCCAAGCGGACTTTCTTCCTACAGTCGCAGTACCACACACTCCTTATGCACCCTCTACATTTTTTTTGCTTAATTCTGTCTTCCAACCTTCATTGTGATGCCCTCAATCAGGGGTGTCCAACGCAAGGCTGGCGTGCTTCTCCTTTCTTCCCCTTCTCCGAGCGCTTCTTCGAGAATTCTCTTCTCGTTTCCCCTTTCCACATCGCGCTCCCCGCGTGAATGCATTCGAGGTGGTAAGAGAGGGGATTGACGAGTGACAGTTAATTACACCGTTGCTCATGCGTTGGACATTTCTGCCCTAAATACTTATCCAGTTTTTCACGATATACTATTTGTACTTCTGGTTTTGAGAAATTCTCTCAATAATAAAATCTCGTATGCAAAGTAGAGACCTTACATCTAAAGTTGGTTCAGACGCATCGTGTAGACTTTTTTCAAAGTCTCGAATGATATTAACGATATATTACTCATTTTGACTTCAATTCCGCTCCTGAATATTGCCATATGGAAGTTCACTTTGAGAATGAATAAATCCACACTCACGTTTTCTGAAAAAAGGTGCTTGGACACTTTACATAGAAATTCCCCGCGTTGGAGATTCCGAAGCTTGTTCGCACTGTGGGCGTTCGACTGAACTCTCAAATAAGTTCTGAACTAATGTTTTATCACGAATTAAGAGCTGTAGAGCAGTAACGACTATACCGTTCCGCGCCTTTTTTATGAGGCAGTATTTTTACGAGCCAGTGCGTGTATACCTTCTAAAATGTTACTCGATCACGCACGAAGTCTAGAAGAACTAAAGAAGAGACCGAGCTCTTGAAAAAGTGGATATTGCGCTGTCAGAACATTTTTAGAATACACTTATTGCGTGAAAACTGGACCATAGTTTATGAATAAATCCAGAGTAATACCTAATAGATATTTTTATTCTTTTCTCTGGATTTTTCGATTCAAGCAAATCGTATTTTACGTGGGTGAGATATTGCTTGAATAAATTACAAATCTGTAAGAACCTATCGATATTCCGTTCAACTCGAGGGGCCGCTTCGCCGAAGGAAAATATTCGCTAGAACTTCAAACGACCCTGAAAGAGTGCAGATTTGAAGTGGCAAGAAATTTCATTTCGGAGAGCACGAGTTCAGTCCAGATGGTATACGTGAATCTTTAATTTGCATCCTATCCTAGTGAGGAAGTTGAAGCATGAGCTTTTTCGCTTTAAAATAACAATATAAATTCAACTTGAATCGCTTTTATTTCCTGATGCTTCAGGTAAAAATATAGCATTTGTAACAAAAGGGTTAAATTTCCAAACGAGAAGATGAATTCAGAACCCTCAGAAAATTGATTGCTACAGGAAAAGAAAAGTTAGTTCTAGCTTCGTTATACTACTGGGAAACAAGGAACTAATATGGGAAGATTTGGGAATGGGCATTTTCTCCCTTAAAGGTCTCGTTCACACATTCCATCCATTCTTTCTTTGGTCTGTCTCTGGGTATGCTACCATTCACCCTACACTACCATAAGAAATTATGAGATCGACTGACGCAAGCACTAATAATTATCACTGCTGGCCCTGAACCACGATCACTCAACGATAAAAAATGATAGGGTATAAAAAAACAGGAAGCCCATGGAATTCCACGTCTAGTAATGTGAAACAGATTTTTTTTTGTCTGCCAGAGAGTATACAGCACGTGATAAGTTTTTTGAAAAAACGCTAGTTTTTCTGAAATTTTGTACCTCAAATCCAACTTTTAGCATGACCTAGAAAAATTTTTGCAAAAATCTGAAAACTATAGGACATAGAGCATGAAATTTTATCTTTAATTCGATCAAAAAAAAACTTCAAAAATCTCTATAATATTCTAATCCTCTGCAAATCATCGCCTGACTCTACCTTAACGTTCTTCTCATCTGCAAACGCAAGGCCACGTACTATCACTGTCTAAAGATTAACACCTCCTCCGTCAAATAGAGCCATTCTCAGACGTTTGTCCTTGAATATATCAAACATCTAAGAGCTTCAACCTCTGTACCAAGTTACATGTGTATCACTTCATGCCTAAACCAAGTGATAGTAATAATTTATTACTAACACTAACACGCTTAGGAAAGGGTTCGCTTATTACGATTGAACAAACCCTTTCCTGAGCACAAACTGATCAATTTATCTCCATTATCATTCGTTTTTGTGTCTCGAAAATGACCAAGTACTCTCGCATTACCTTCGCGTTGCCAGCCAACCCAGCCGTTCATGCCTCCGAATAATATTATTGTTTTGTCATAATCGCATGTTTCTATTTTATCCTTTCTTCTTTGTTTTCGGTACGCACAGAATATCTAGGTCCCTCACGCGCATAGTATCCCACAATTCCTTTACATCATTTACACTACTTGCATTTCACACACCGAGTCTCCTATTCATAACCTGGAACTTTTCCTAGAGCACACACTCTGTTGATTTTTCATATAAAAATAAATCAATTTCGAGCAAAGTATTTCAATTCCTAACAAAGAAGTTGAATTTTAACAAAGATATTCGAATTGTGAACCAAAAACCGAATAATTTCCAATTAAACAGTTGCATTTGAACCTGAATCTTAATTTTAAGTCATGAAGACGAATTCTCAACTGAGAAACATTTTTTAACCAAGGAGGGAAAAAGATTGACCACATAAATAATCTGCAAGCAATTGAATTTTTATTAAAAAAAGTCGAATCATCATTCAAAAATTCGATAGTTGACATTTTAACCAAAGAATATTTCTATCTCAAGTAGAAAATAGTTAGATTCAACCAGAAAAGATGGAATTTTATGTTAACATTTGCATTCCCATGTAAGAAAGACGAGTTCTCTACTGACTAGTTTGATTCCCAACACGTGAGTATGCATCTTCAACAGAATATCTAAGAGCTTATAACTGATAAAAACACATTAGGAAAGAATTGTAATGTCCAAGGAAACAAAAAACAGGAAGGATATATTCCTCAAATCATTCGCGTCATTTGAATTCATTTTATTCAAATGTAGTTTACTTTCATGCAACACTCAGAAGATACCTCTACGATAAAACTATCTTATCAATAGTAATTGAAATCTCATTTTAATCCACCTTCTTCGGAACAATTCTTTTTCTTTTACCTAAAGATGAACTACTAAATTGCTACGGAGATCTCGAACCCCCTACAAAAACGGGTGGGATCATTTTCATCCCTGGTTAAATTGCGTATCAGTTGAATCCCTTGTAAAGCGTGGAAAGTTATTATTCTCTGCAATTATTGACACGATTAACAAATGTTGAAAGTACAATTTCTTAGATAGAATATTGAGAAATTATTCAAAGAACGCATTGTGATTTACTTGTGCCTTTTTACGGAGAAGGTGGAGAAAAGTCTTTTTTTGTCGAATCTCCTACTTTATTATGGGTTAGAATGACAGTGGAAATCGGAAGACTGTTTAATGTAGCATCCTATGCTCCCTATTGATGGTGACAGTAAAGAGTCAAAAGACACCTTCTGGGACTCGTTGAATGATATAATAGAAACACGTGATTCCGGCGAAAGAATAATATTACTTGGAGACATGAACGGTTGGGTTGCTGTGCAACGCAATGGTACTGACAAAGTACTGGGTCACTTTGGAGATCCAAAAACGAATGGCAATCAGGATAAATTGATCAATTTGTGCTTCAATAAGGGTTTGTTCATTAAAAATACTTGGTTCAGGCACAAAATGATGCACATGTATACTTGGCGAAGAAGAGAAAGCCATAGTATGGCCGACTTTGCTGTAGACGATGAAAGACTGAGAGGGCTTGTAAATGGCAGAAAGGCTATGGGAGGTTCTGAATGCGAAATAGATCATTAATTAATTGGAACAATTTTTCGTTACATTGTCGGAGTTTAAAAAAACATGTGATTTTTTTCTCTTTCACAAAGTGGCGGCCCTGCAGGATACGTCTTCAAGGTTCTGCTCCGAGGCATCGAAAACAGCTGAAGCTGTCGAAATTTTCCCATTCGTCTGAGATAAGAAAGGTTTTTCCGTTGAATTACTGATATGTCAAAGGAAAGGATTAACCTATAAAATAATAAAAAAGTTGGAAATTTAAATTTATATCGGCCTTTCAATAGAAGGTCCAAATTTTTTACCATCTTTTTAACAGTGTCGACCCCGAAAAAATGACATGAAAACCCTATATCTTCAAACTCTTAAGTACATCCTTCCGATAGTACTATAAAGAGAAACCCCTGAAAATTTCAGCCGAATCGGTCAATAACTTTCTAAGTTACAGCACGAGCAGTTCTTGAATAGACAGTTTCGAGATCATCACGTTTAAAGATTCGTTACGGTATAACTTACCTGATTACTGACTGCTATTTTTCACAATATCTCTATAAATATTCAATATTACACTTTTTCCTCTTTGAAGTCCATTTCTTACATATTATTTATTCAAAATATAAGTAAAGAAATCGATTTTTTCGAAATTCTAAAGGTATCTCCCACCTTAAAAAATCGAAACAGACGCGAGTCAGGATAGAGAACCCGCAAAAACCAGAAGTACAAGTATTATTTCGTGAAAAGCTGGATAAATATTAAGGGAATCACGAAGAAGATTGGAAGACAGAATTATGCAACAAAGATGCAGGAGGTATATGGATAATACTGCGGAATGGGATCTTCAAAATGCTTCGGAAGTGTCAACGAGTCAACGAGAAAAAAGAATCGTATTCGAGAATTTCGAAAATTATAGGTCTTAGCGATAAGGAAATAACTAGAACAGTAGAGGAAAGCAAATATACTAGTTGAAGCAAGCAAGGATGAAATCAAAACGGAAGAAGATACGAAAATGCAAAATGATTTTGGAGGAGATAAGAAACTATTGTGGAAATGGGTTCAGAAGACTAGTAGAGGAAATACTAGCACTAAGGTAGTCGGAATAAGGAATGCTGATGATGGAATGGTATGGGATTCTGGCAATGTCAAAGAATATATGAGTGTTTTTTAAAGAAGATGTATGAAGGTAAAGCCATAGAACACAACAACCGTGACATAAGCGAGAATACGTTATACAATTTCGAAGTAGGTGACGGAAGTAGAATCGGTATCGGCGATATTATTACCGTGATTAAAAAACTAAAGAATGGTGAGGCTGCCAGAGTGGATGGTATCACCTCTGAAATGCTCGAGAGCGGTGGCGGATATTTGTTTATGTGGCTGTGTGAATCTATAAATATGTGTGCTGTGAACAGCGCAGTTCCAAATGATTGGCAAAAGATGATTATTGTCCCAATTGAGAAGGGGAAGGGTGATCAACGAATATAATAATTAAAGAGCGATTAGCCTACTAAGTACTGTGGAAAAAATATTTACCAAAATACTTATTAATAAAGTCATGGGAGCAACAGAGGGAATGATCTGGGAAGTTCAATGTAGATTTATGACAGAGAGATCACGTGCGAATCAGATATTTAGCTTGAGACGGATCACAGAAAAAAGTATGCATTTTGTCCTCTTGGATGTTCAATATATATGTTACCGTAAAACCTCAAATCAGTTAAAACGCGAAATAACCAAGAGCATTTGTCAAAACTAGTTTTAACTAGTAAAAACGCGAAGAAATTCTTAATTCAATCGGATTTCGCGTTTTAACTGAGAACATCAGTTGAAACTAGTTTTACCCGATTGTGCTTTTGGGAAAACATGTTTTAACTGCCCTTTTCAGTGAAAATCCGTAATACTAAACTTGAAACTGCATGCGCTTGCATATCCGTTTGCAGGGAAAAAGCTTCCGATTTCTCAAGTCTCGTGAGGGCGCGAAAATCCCTGCAACTGGTTATAGAAAGAGTGTAGGTTACAGAAATAATATTGTCACATACTTACCCCCTTTACAAGTCTCGTGCGGGCGTGAAGGCACCCCTGTGACTGGTTCTAGAAATAATGTTGGTCAAATACCTATCACCTTTCCCAAGTCTCGTGTGGGCGTGAAGGCACCCCTGTGTTTGGTTATAGAAATAATGTTGGTCCCATACCTACTCCCTTTCCCAAGTCTCGTGAGGGCTTGAAGGCACCCCTGCGGCAATGTTGGTAACATACCTACCCCCTTTCCCAAGTCTCGTGGGGGCGTGCAGGCACCCCTGTGACTGATTCTAGAAATAATGTTGGTCGGATACCTATCTCCTTTCCCAAGTCTCGTGGGGGCGTGGAGGCACCCCTCTGACTGGGAATAGAATTAAATGTTGGTCACATACCTACTCCCTTTCCCAAGTCTCGTGAGGGCGTGAAGGCACCCCTGCGGCAATGTTGGTAACATACCTACCCCCTTTACAAGTCTCGTGGGGTCGTGAAGGCACCCCTGTGTTTGGTTATAGAAATAATGTTGGTCCCATACCTACTCCCTTTCCCAAGTCTCGTGAGGGCTTGAAGGCACCCCTGCGGCAATGTTGGTAACATACCTACCCCCTTTCCCAAGTCTCGTGGGGGCGTGCAGGCACCCCTGTGACTGATTCTAGAAATAATGTTGGTCGGATACCTATCTCCTTTCCCAAGTCTCGTGGGGGCGTGGAGGCACCCCTCTGACTGGGAATAGAATTAAATGTTGGTCACATACCTACTCCCTTTCCCAAGTCTCGTGAGGGCGTGAAGGCACCCCTGCGGCAATGTTGGTAACATACCTACCCCCTTTACAAGTCTCGTGGGGTCGTGAAGGCACCCCTGTGACTGGTTCGAGAAATAAGGTTGGTCGAATACCTATCTCCTTTCCTACGTCTCGTGGGGACGTGGAGGCACCCCTCTGACTGGGAATAGGAATGAATGTTGGTCACATACCTACCCCCTTTCCCGAGTCTCGTAGGGGCGTGAAGGCACCCCTGCTTTCATGTAAGGATGCCTTTACGCCCCCAGGAGATTTGGGAAAGGGGTTAGGTATTTTGCCTACATTATTTGTATAACCAGTCACAGGTGTGCCTCCACGCCCCCACAAGACTTGGGAAAGGGGGTAGGTATGTGACCTACATTATTCCTATAGCTAGTCACAGGGACACCCCCCCCCCCTTCCTTACGAGACTTGGCAAAGGGGTAGGTATCTTTCTTCCTTTCAATAATTTCATTGGTGAAATTTCCTCTCCAACTCAACGTCTTGCGTATTTATATGTACTTCTTCTGATCATTAATGCATAGGACATTCACACTACACGTGAGAAAACGTATTCATAAAGTTGAGGTTATGTTTATTTATTAGGAATGTGCAGCTGCGCAAGCGCATGCAGTTTCAAGCTCAGTATTACGGGTTTTTACTGAAAAGTGCAGTTAAAACTAGTTCTTCGAAAAGCACAATCGGGTAAAACTAGTTTTAACTGATGTTCTCAGTTAAAACGCGAAATCAGATTGAATTTAGAATTTGTTCGGGTCTCAACTAAAGGACTTGGTTACTTCGCGTTTCAACTAGTCAAAACTAGTTTTGACAAATGCTCTTCGTTGTTTTGCGTTTTAACTAGTAAAAACGCGTTTCAACTGATTTCGGGTTTCAACGGTAACATATTAACATATACATGGACAAACGTCTGAGAATGGCTCTCTTTGATGAAGAAGGTGTTGATCTTGGAGTGGAAGTTTATGGCCTTGCGTTCGCTGATGTCAAAATCGTTTCGGCAGAATCAGTTGATGATTTTCAGAAGATGTTGAGCAGACTGGATAACAGCATGGGTCTTAAGATGAACATGAATAAAACAAAAATGATTGTGTTTTAAAGTAAGGATGCGAACACCAAGTACAATATTGCTCCCAATGGAGAAAGGCTCGAACAAGTTGATAATTTCGTGTGTCTTGGATGTTTATTCACTGATGACGGGAAGATAGATGCAAAAGCAGAGTCAACGCGATCAGCAAGCAATTTTAGCGAAATATTAACGGTAAAACGTTAACGAGTAATAAGTGGATTTTTGAAGAATGTGGTGTAGAAGAAACAATGTTTAACAGGAGTGAAAGAAACTTGCTGGGATTTTTCGGTCACGTTGAGAGGATGGATGAAGAACGATCAGCAAAGCAAGTGTATCTTGGTAGAGTGAATGGTAGCGTACCCAGAGGCAGACCAAAGAAGAAGTGGATAGAATGTGTAAATAGGACCCTAAAGAGGAGAAAAATAAACAGCCGCAAAAACACAATGGTGAGCAAATGTATTTAAAAAAAGTGGGATACCTGAAATGAACGATTTTATAATACCTGTCCCTGCTCCCTCCTACTACACATCTCTTGCTCGGAATTTCCCTTGTCAATTCCATTTTCAAGTCTTCCTATATCATTTCCTCATTTTCCAGTAGTACAACAAAAAAAGAACTGTGTCATGAATTGCAGAAAATATTAACTTTCCAGGCTTTACAGGGTACTGAAGAGCATGTATTTCGCGCAGGGATAAAAATGATCCCAACCGTCTTTCTATAGGTAGGCTCGTGTGAAATTCTGGCAGTATTTGACTAACACAGATGAACCATTTCCATGATTTGATCTGTCCTGAATAGTGAAAATTTACAAAACATCATTGATCTTTGTCAGGGCAACCTGAAAGAGTAGCAAATTTGCAAAAAAAGGGTCAAAATAATCCCCTCCAACGCCTCTCTCTTAAAATTCGACAATATTTGTACTAGATGAACTCCTATTTTTCTCGAAGAGGCCTCACCTTAGGAATTCTTAGGGGGGTCTCTACGATTCAAATTACGCCACTGCACGTTTTTGGTATATAATTTTATATACCTTTTTCAAGTATCTTAAATTGAAATGGGAGATCAAGACAGGTCAAGCTCCTTTTGAAAGAAAATAGAGAATAGATACCCATTGAATCGAACAAGGTGGGTGTGTGATATATGGTGCATCTGATTGCAGCTTCTGAAATCTTTAAAGTTGGATGGAGAATGTTTTGAAAGGCCAATTCGCCACGCGCTTAAGTCAACAAGCTCTTCACCGCCCTTAGAGAAAAAAATGAATCAATGGGCTTTCGATGTTTTGAGAAAAATCTGCTCGATACATAAAGCCAGAATGTGCAGGGATTGGAAGCACCTGACAACCCTGAGGGCTCTTTTTTGGACATGAAAGGATTCTAGATGGTCGCAAGTATTTGTGGTTCCTCAGATCAATGGGTATCAATATCGATCTTTCAGCGATCCTTTTAGAGGCCTCTCCGCATCGTTTACAGATTTACCGTCGGATCATCGAACCACGCGAACCCTCCAGCTTCTAAACCAATAATGGGCTGCTTTAATGTTCCTGAATGGATCTCCATAAGGACACGTTTCATGAACGAGCAATGTTTACTTATTTTCAGTTTAACCTTACTTTTTTCAGTTTATGGGCTAAGGATTGTTTTTCTGATCAGATAACATTTGTAGATTTAACTTTGTCACGTTAAATAGTATCTATTTATTACTTACATTTTTGTGCTATTAGATTATTGGTGAACCAAGTGGTGAACGGAAGAGAATGGATGCTTATTAGGGTGGTCCAGAAATGCATTCAAATTCTACTTTTTTATTTTTATGAAAAACGCCTGGAAATGTGTTCCAATCGACAAAATTATTAACGCATTCTTTCTTGAAAAAAAAATAATATTTAGAGGTGGCGCAAGCCCCATGAAGTTTAACTCGTATTTCTCATGAGAAAAAAAAGACGTTTTGTAAATTTTATTCAGTATTCTCAATATTAGGCTAATCAAGTTCGAAATTCACCTTCTCTTCACAATTAGTCACAGAATGCGAATAAAATATCACTTTTCAAATATCACCACCATTAGTCTGTTTCATAGGGACCCGAAAAACCGCCATAAGTGGAAAAATGGGATTTTCGACTTTTTGACGCTAATTATGATTTTTTTGCGGTTTTTATAAATCACATTGTTCTACATACATGAAATACTACTTTTTACAGCTGATGAGATGTTCATTAAAATTGTTTACACAATTTTTTATTTTTTTTCCATAGTTGCAGTTTTTTTCCTGAAAACTTTAACTTTTTGCCCACTTTTCACTTGAAATGAGTTAATATTTGATATAATTTAACAAAAATAATTGTTTAATCAAAACACTATTGTTTATGGCTTTCTCCTCCTTAATTTGTGCTAAAGAGTTGCGGTTTTTTCTAAACTCTTATAAGCATTTTGTCCACTTTTCACTTAGTGAGGTGATAATTAATGTGAGTTAACAAACATGTTTATTTAAACAAATTATTATTGTTGATGGCTATATTCTCTTAGATTAGTGCAAAAAAGTTGCAGTTTTTTCTCAAATGTTAAACTTCGCTTTACCTCTTTAGTTTTAAACGAATAATAAATGAACAATAGTGGGAATCATATTTTAAATAGTATTGTATTGTTTCAGGTTGATTATTTTTGTTCTTTTCCCAATGTTCAAAAAAAAAATTAAAACAAAAAAGCTGAATTTATTCAGTGAAATCTGAATTTCGAATTTCCTACTGAAATTATGGACCTTCATCGCAAAAATTGAATTTTTGAGAAAGTAGTTCAACATTCAACCACAGATTCGAATTTTGGACCTTAAAATATAAATTTCTAATCAAAAACATAATGGCTGATGTTTCCAAAAAAATATTTATTTCGAATAAAAAACAATCTAATTTAACCAACAATTAAATCAATTGAATCTAATTCAGTCTAATTGAATTTCATTCAAATTCCATTCAGTGCACGCAGTTAAACATTTGAGAAAGAACCACAACTTTCTAGCAACTATCTAGAAAAATGGTTATAAACAATAATAAATTGTTTCAATAAGCATGTTTGTTAACTTGCATTAATTATTGCCTCACTAAGTGAAAAGTGGACAAAAAGCTTAAGAGTTAAAAAAAAACGCAACTTTTTAGCACAAATCTAAGAGGACAAAGCCATGAACAACAATAATTTGTTTAAACAATTATTTTTGTTAAATTAAATTAAATATTAACTCACTTCAAGTGGAAAGTGGGCAAAAAGAAAAATCCCCCAGTTTCTATCATTAGGCAAAAATAGTATATTATGCACCTAGAGATAGACAAAAAACGCGTCTATCCATAGGTGCATACGATATTTTCTTCAACAAATGCATGAATACACGGGGTTTCAA
>WSXT02177698.1:0-11654 GCA_011762715.2 Neuroterus valhalla | reverse complement strand
AAATTCCTTTTTATGTTGACAAATTTAATTATTTTGTTGAATACTTTTCTTTCTGGATAGAAAACTTTTTCTTTCAGAATGGAAATTCGACTGTTTATAGTATTTGTCATTTGAATCAAAAATTGAAATACTGCTCCAGAAATTTCAACGATTTGTTTGAAATTTGAACTATACAGTTGGAAATATGTCTTCCTTGGTTAAGAAATCATATTGCTAGAAATGTGTCTCTATTGCTCTATTTTTTTTTTTTGTTTTGTCACTTTGGTTAAAAATTGAAATATTCCAGTAAAAAATGGGTAATTTCATTGGAAATGCATCTATTTTCTTGAAAATTCCTTTTTATGTTGACAAATTTAATTATTTTGTTGAATACTTTTCTTTCTGGATAGAAAACTTTTTCTTTCAGGATAGAAATTCAACTGTTTATAGTATTTGTCATTTGAATCAAAAATTGAAATACTGCTCCAGAAATTTCAACGATTTGTTTGAGATTCGACTATTTTCGAGTATTCTGAAAAAAAATATTTGAAATGAAAGAGTCATGATATATCATGACTCTTCCATTCCTAGACAGAAATCATACTTTAGGTATGAGTAAAAAATTCTACTATTTTTTAGAAAGTCGTTTGATAATTTATGTATTTTCTTTAAGATTCTCCTCCTAATAAGAAATTAACCTCCCTGGTAAAAAACTGAGCAGTAAAGATGTATAATAAAATTAACTAATTATTAATTTATCTGTCGCTGCCTTTGGTAAAAAATTGATCATTTGAGTTGAGAATCTTGTTCTTTCTCTTCAAGAATGCGTGCATTTGATTGAAATTTTTTTTTTTTTTTTGATTGAGGATCAAACAATTTTGTTTAAAATTTATCTTCTTGGTTCAAAAATCCAGCAATTTTGTAGAAAGTTGAGTTATATGGTTACGAATTTATTTTCTTTTTTTTAAATCATACTTTTGCGTTGAAAATTTAACTGTTTCAAAGGTGATTTTTCTTTTTTCTTTCAAAATTGGAAAAAAAAAATGTTTTATGTTGAAAAATCGTTTCGCTAACAGAACCCTAGCCTCTTCGTGAAAAAATTGTCCCTTTTGTTAAAATTTCTATTATTTGGTTTAGACTCGAAAATTAACATTTTTGATTGAAAATTGATCTTTTCAGGCTATGATTTTTTTTAATTCAACTATTTGATTCGAAGTTTTATCACTTTATTGAAATATTTTCTTATAATGAGCTCTTTGGTAAAAAATCTCATTTCTTTTCTGGTCAAAATTCATCCTTCATGAATGGAAAATTCTATTATTCAGTAGAAAATACTGTATTTTTCGAAAATCCGTATTCTTTCCGTGTTCCTTGTTGTAGTTTTTGAATTTAATAATTGACTGCGGGTTATGTGTAATACTACAATAATTTCCAAGCTGGCAAAATTGATGTTCAACCATAAACATAACAACATTTTCAACAAAATACATCAATTTCCATACAAATATTTCAATTAATAACCAAAAAATCCAACTTTCAAACCAAAAAAAAAACTTGAACAAGAAGTGAAGTGATCGAATAGATAGTAAAAAAAGGTAATTCCTAATCCAACACGTTTATTTATCAATCAAATAGTTTCAATTTAGAATGAAAAACATGCATTTTTTACTGAAAAAGATGGGATTTCTACTGAATGTAAAAAACTTTCTACAAAACAGTTGAACTTTCAACCTGAAAATACTGGTTTTTAACAAAGGGATGAATTTTGAACCAAATTATTAAATTCTTGACTAAAAATGACAATTTTCAACAAAATAGTTGGATTCTCCACCAACAAACCTAAATTTCCAAAAAAAAGAGTTGAATTTTCAGCCAAAAGAGATTTTTTAGTCAAAAATAAGATCAATTTCACTCAAATTGGTAATATCTTAACCAGAAAGACCAATTATCAAAATAAAGGTTTTATTTTTCTAAACTAAAAATATGGAATTTCAACAAAACAATCAAATTTGAAACCTCAGAGGTTGACTTTTGTGAAATTTATCAGTTTTAAAGCTAAAAAATATAACATTTCCATTGAAAAAGAGGAATTTCCAACTGGAGGGTTGAATTTTAAACCGGGAAATATTTATTTGAAAAGGAGACGATAGTATTCAACTCAATCTTTAGATTTTTGGCAAAACAGATCTTCTTCAAGCAAAAAGTTAGCTTTTTAACAAAAGAGCTGAATTTTAACCTGGAGCCAAATTCTTAGTCCAAAAGAAAACAAATTTTAACCAAATTGTTCAACTTTTAACCGAAAAGACGAATTTTCTAATAACCGTTTAATTCTCAGATCGTAAATATGAATTTTTAAGAGAACAGTCAAATTTACGATCACAAAAGGATGACTTTCAACAAAATTGTTAAAGATGAAACTGTTTATTGAGAAATCAATTTTTTTATGATTCATTAATTTAATTGGTAATTAAAATATTTTCTTGAAAATTTTAATATTCTGTTAAAAATCTCGCACTTTGTTAAAAATTCAACTGCTTTGTCGAAAATTCTTTGACTTAAAAATTGAACTAGTTAGTTGAAAATCCATCAAGAAAACAATCGAATAATCAAGAAAAAGGATAACCCTTAAAAACAATTGAAAATTTTCAATTGGAAAAAATGAAATTTCTACCAAGAGAGAAGAATTTTTAAATTGTAAATATCAAATTCCAGAAAAAAAATCCAATTTTCAAATGAAAAATATGAATTTTCAACCAAATTGTTGAATCCCCAGGTTGCTTGCAAAAAAACAACCCGAAAGTTTTTGTATTTTGTTGTAGATTCGTATTCTTTCAAATAGAAATAGGATCCATCTATAAAACTATTAAATTACCTTGATGGATATTAACTTCTGGTCGAAAATTTATATTTTAATGTATAATGACTGTTCGGTACAAAATTTGTCTTTCACGCTTAAAAATAAAATTTGTTTCTAAAATTTCGCCTTCCTGAAGTAAATGTTCTGTTGATATTCCATTATATTCAACTATCGGGTTTTGAATAAACAGGTTGTTTGAAAGTCCATTTTCCCGGTTTTGAAATTCATTTTTTTCATGAAGAATCCGCCTTTCTCCTTAAAAAAATTTACGATTTGGTTAAAAGTTTTTTTTTCTCGGTTGAAAACCTATTTATTTTCTTGTGAATTTAACTGTTTTGTTGAACAGTCTTTGGCTTGAAATTCAAACTACTTAGTTGAAAATACGTTTTTATTGGGTAGAAATTTATATTTTCCGATATGAAAAATCAAATGTTACGTTTAGAGTTTGTCTCTACTAGTTGACTTATTATTGACTTCAACCTGTTTTTGATTTCAAATATAAATAAATTTTAGTTAGAATATCAACTATTGTAGTTTTCATTCGAAATTCATCTTTTTAGCTGAAGATGTCACCAACTACGTTTTTCGTTAAGAATTGAACAC
Source organism: Neuroterus valhalla (assembly GCA_011762715.2). Taxonomy (NCBI): domain Eukaryota; kingdom Metazoa; phylum Arthropoda; class Insecta; order Hymenoptera; family Cynipidae; genus Neuroterus; species Neuroterus valhalla. Next base: position 8,215 of record WSXT02177698.1, on the reverse strand, counting down.
CTGCAACTAAAAATTCAACTACTGTGTTGAAAGTTGGGATTTACGGTAAAAAGTTTACTATTTGTTTTAGTATTCGTTTCTTTCGAGAAAACTTTGTCCTTCTACAACTAAAATTCAAGTTTCCATTTGGAATTTTACATTCTTCGTTCAAAGTCCCTTTTTTTTGGATAAAATCTAAAAATTGAATTTTTTCATTAAAAGCCCAACTATTTATGCATTTTTTTGAAAATTCTTTTTTTGTTAATCTTTTCGGTTGGAAATAAACTATTTAGTTGAATAAAAAAATGTTTTTTTTTCGGAATTCCATTTTTGGTGGAGAAATGGATCATTTGGTTGGGAAATTGAAAAAAATCATTAATTATAGGAAATTAATTCAAATTAAAATTAAAAAAATTAAAAATTTTATTTTTGAATAAATAATTTGACTGTTATGTGTGTAACTCATTTTTTTCGTTCAAAAATTCAAAAATTCTTCTGAAAATTATTTTTTTCCAAATCGTCTTTCTGGTTAAACATTATTCTTTTTGGTGTGAAATTTTGTTTTTTGGTCAAAAGAATTCTACTTCATGGTTTAAAGTCTTTGTGGGTTTAAAATTCAACTTTCTATTGAGAATCCATCTTTTATTTGGCTAAAAATTATATTTTTTATGGACATTGAACTATTCCATTTCCGACCAAAATTCATCTTTCAGAAATAAAAAATTGTACTATCAAGAAAAATTTGCATGTATTTTTTTTGAAAATTTCATCATTTTCTGTTGAATGCATCTGGTTGCATATGTAAGTTTTTTTATATTTTTTTAACATGAAGTTTCAAACTTTTGAGCTTAAAAACTAAACGATTTTCTCAAAAAATCGTATGATTAGAATAATAAATAAGATATTATTGGGCATTCATTTTTTCTTTTGTATCTTTACCATTTTTTGTTGATTATGCATGGTGTTGAATAAAAAATTCAAGCCATTGTTTAAAAATTATTGTAATTTGTTGAAAATTATTTTGTTGAAAATCCAATTATTTTCTTGAAGGCATATTTTTTGCTAGAAAATTCAGCTAGTTGGTAAAAAATGTTGATGAAAATGCAACTACTTCGTGAAAATAAGGCCATCTTCTTATTTATTCGTCTCTTTGGATTGAAAATTGGTCCTTCTAGACTGAAAAATGCAACCTTTTGTTCAGAAAGTCATCATTTCTTTGAAAGTTGAACCCGTTTGTTGGAAATTCATCTATATGATTGGAAATCAAAATGTTTTTCCATCTTCATGATTCGAAATTCAACTATTCTTTTTTTGTTTGAATATTAATCTTTTTTTTTTACTTACAAATTAATGCATTTCGTAGAAAATTCGTTTATATATAGTGTTTTAAGACTAGATGCTACATTATTATTTTCTATTCATTTCGAGTTTATTTCGATTATTTATGGGAAGAAAAGGAAGTTATATATGTCAGTTACAGTTCTCAAAATTCAAAGCTTATTTAAACAATTGTCGATTATATCCAAGTTACTGAAAGAAGAATCCATTCAACAAGTATGAATCTTCCTTCAGGGAATGTGACATATTCTATGAAATGACCAATTATTGCATGTTAATTATATTCTGCTTTATAATTAGCAAAATAAATGTATTGATCTGATATTTTAAGGAATGGTTTTATAATCAATGAGGGCACATCTGTCTGATCATTGTTGAAAATTTGTTTAATTTTCGGTTCAAAAATAAATTCGTCCATCGGAAATTGAACAATCTAGTTCAAGCTGGATGTTTTCTTAAAATCTATCTTTTTGCTTAAAAATTCATGCATTTGGTTGAAAAATCTTTTTTTGTTAATCTTTTTCGTTGGGAATGAACTATCTGGTTAGACGAAAAATGGTTTTATTGGAGTATTCCATTTTTTGTATAAAATCTATCCATTCTAGTCAAACGTTCATCAATTTGGTAGAAACTGTTCTAATTTGTTGGCAGACTATATTTTCATGAATGAAGTAATCTTCCTTATTTCAAAATTGCTTCCTTTTCGGTTAAAATTGCTACTGTTTGCCTATAAATTATTTTGATTTTTGTTGAGGAATTAACTATTTGGTTTGGAATTCTTCGTTTCGGCTTGGAAATTCAACAATTTGGCAGAAGCCCAAAGCACGCAATAAAAACTAGGTTTCTTTTCAAAGAATCATATTTTTTAATCCAAAATTCAATTGTTTTATACATGATCCATTTTTTCATTTAAAATTCAACAAATTCTCTTAAATGTATATATAATATACATATTTCTTTGTAAATCGTCCTTCTGGTAGAACATTAATCTTTTTGATAGAAAATTTTGGTCTTTTTTAGGAATTTTAGTTCTAGGTCCAAAGTTTCTTTGGTTACTCTCTTGCGGTTACTCTTTACTAGAAAATTTATCTTTTTTTCAGTTAAATATTCCATTTTTACATGAAAATTGGACTAATCCATTCTGGGTCAACATTTTATTTCTTCAGAAATAAAAAATTCAGCTCATTAGTAAGAATGAATGTATTTTCATGAAAATATAATCTCTTCCAAATAAATTCATCTGATTAAAGATGAAATTTTTTAGAATAATTTCCTAACAAGAAACGTTCAACTTCTGAGCTTGAAAACTTAGCCATTTTTTCAATCATATCAATTAATATTAATTAATGAATTCAGCTATCTGGTTAAAATTTTGAAAATTTTGTTAGAGCTTCGATTTTTTGTTATAGATTAAATTATTTTGTTCAAGATATCTCTGTCGCCTGAAGTCAACTATTGAGTTGAAAATTCGATTTTTTCTGGTTGAAACTTAATCTCTCTTGTGAGAAAACTTGACATTTGGGTTGAAAATTTATCTTCGTGGGTTGAAAATCTAATTATTCGGTTGATAAGTTGAATATTTTTTTGAAAATTGGGCTTTTTTTCAAAGGCGTTTCCTTCGATGGATGAGTCTATTTTATTAGATATTCGTGTGTTCATATGCAAAATTAGTCCTTCTGGTTCTATTTTTTGGTTGGTTATCATTTTTTTAGGTTTGAAATCCCAGTTTTACAGATCTGAGAAACCAAATTTTTGTTTAAAATTTGTCCTCATTGGTTAAGTTAAAACCTATGTTATTTAGAATAAAAAAAAAATCTCATCTTAGAATACGAACTATTCCATTTTTCATTGATAATCAATCTTTTTGGTTAATTTTGCATGTATTTATTTGAAGTTCAAATTTTTTTTTGTTCCTACAAAAAAAATCTTCCTCAAGGGCATGCGATATTCTATCACGTGACCAACTATTTCAAGTTATTATTTTCGGCTTTATGATTAACAAAATAAATTTATTGGTCTGATATTTTAAGGAATGGTTAATAATTAATAAGAACACGTCTGTCTGATCGGTTTAAATCTCTAAATTGTTTCAATATTGTAATTTTATGAATGCTTGATTCAGGATGTAACTGAGAACGGGACTTTGAAGCCCTGTCCAATTGAGAATCAACAAAATCGCATTTTTAAAAAGAATAAAAATTCAAACAAGACACTTTGAATCCCTTGGACCGGAATTCTGGTCCATGCTTGGACCAGGGAGATTATTATGGGAACCACAGAATCGCATGATGCCATCAATATAATTCTAATGCGGTCAGAATGTGAACTATAGCGCAAGTGAGTTACAGTTTGAGGATGAATTTGAATTTGTGCATGAAAATCAGTTCACGAATATATTTTTTTTGCAGTTTGAAACAATAAGTAAACAATGCAAAAATGTATTTATCTAAAACAAAAAGTTCCTGATGGAATTTTTATCCCATAGAGTGGAAAAACACTTTCACCGTCAAAACTGATTTTCCTCAAAGTAAAATTTATTTTGCTACATCTTCTGAGATTCAGTAAATTAAAATGATAAATCAATTTTTATTCGTGCAAAAATAAACTCAGAGTATACATCATTGAATACTTTTGATATTTTATTATCTAAAAAGTTATAACCCTAAAATTAGGTTAGATTTGATATTCTAGTTTTGATCGTCTATTGCTCATATTATCTATATATTCTGAATCAGATTTTTTACTTTATACATTACTTAATCTTTTTTAAAATTTAAAATGTGTTGAAACTTACTTGATATGGTGAAATAACAGTTTCTTCGTGAAAAAACAGTTTTAACGAAGATTATAACAAAGATAATAATTTTAATGACTAATTATCGAGTTCACGCTTCGCAGAATAATCGTAAAATCACTTTTATGCATAAATTGAAATGCATCTTCAGAATTCGACTATCTTGCTTTAGTTCACGAGACTAGCGCAATCTAGATTTCAGATCCCGAAAAATCCAGATCCTGCTTGGACGAAAAATTCCGATCCCCTCAGGGATAGGTAACTAGAATACGTCACGTATATCACATGTTTTTCAACATGTATGCTGCTACATATATTACGTGTTCAGTTCCCTACAATGGATTCGATTATTCGTCATTGTCGCCGACTTTCTCAAACAAATTGAGTTTGAAATGTTAGAATATACGTATTTTTTGGACTTTTTTATCCAGAACGTTTTCAAACATGTCGAATATATAAAGTGCGAATACATAGGTACGACCGTTGTACGGTCACATGGTGTCTTAACCTACAAGAAATGGTCACTTGTTTTTCAGACTTGTGGCGTAGGCATTCTTTTGCCAGCTATGTCGTTGCTGTTTGTGAAGTTGCGTTGTGCTGTGCAATATTTTTTGGACTTTTTGACGAAGTAAGCACTTCGCGAAATTTTTATTTTCCGATTTCTGGCACTGCAAATTAATTCTATCCCATGGTATCCCCTCTCAAAATATTTCTAGATTCCTTTTAATATTTTTGCCTCAAAAACTTGGAAGAAATTCGAATTCAATTCATTTTAAACAATAAACAGAAATGCAAGAGATTATGTCTCGTCCGCTATTATAGTTAGTCAAGTTACGCGTAACTTCACAACCCTGGGTCCAATGGATCGGTCCATTCCGGTTCAAGGGATTTGGAGTTTAGACAAACATGCTTCTTTATATTTTCAATAATTCCTTAAAATTCAAAAAAAAAATTTACATTTTTCGAATCATAAAGCCGTTGAATACAGACCATGCAATTGGTCACGTGTCAGACTGTCACATGCCCTCAGAAGTGACTTTTGTACAAATTGACATTGAGATTCCGTGCCCTGCCTTCCTCGTTAAAATAAGCAGAAACGTCAACATTCTCTGAAGAAAGAGGAACCTGAGCTCCTGAAGTGCATTCGATTTGAATTGATCGAAAGTTTGCCAAATGGAGGTTATTTTTTCAAGCACGCGGCCTAATGTTAGAAGGAGATGATGGTTTTTGAAAGCAGAAAGGTGGCACTGTGTCCCCCATATTCTGTACTGAACCCCCGGATACCGCACGAGACTCGAGACACTTTGTCCCTGAAAAATGTCTCTGACAAAGGAGCCGAGACACGGAGGTTACACCTGGACACAGAAGGCATCTTGGTCTCGGGTCAATTTAATCGTAGGTGGCGTGAAGATTGAACGGACGGAGAGTGCCTTTGAAAAGAATCTCGGCGGGACCCAACCCAACCAAGTGGGGGCCCTAAGGCCTAAATCTGGTGCTCCTGGACGAAAGACGCGGTGGATCCTATCCTCGAACGATCCTGCGCGTGTCTTGCACCTGGCGAATTCATGAGTCTTCTAGACCTCTCTTTGTCGCGCTTATTCCCGATGACTTTAGTGCCATTGTCCCGCGCCAGAGGTGCCACGCGACCATCGGACAAGGATCAAAACGCGTTTATAATTTATCGACCACTCCCCAACTCTCTAGGAGTCCATCTCTCCAGATATCCTCCACTCGATGAAAACGATGCTTATCTTTCATCGAAAATCCTACCAGATTTCAAACTGTTATGAATGTACAACACCTTGATCTTTCTGACACTCGAGGGTGTTCCTGAAATTTAGGAGTTGGGAGATTAAGAATAACTGCTTTTGAATTTGGCTCCTAAATTTTATTTATACGTTACTTCAGGAGTTTGATGGTGATGTTTTATTGCTCTGACGAAACGAATATAATCTGTGATCATTCCCGTATTTTCTGATGACGGCGGCCATTTTTTTCGATGTCTTCCTGTATCAGATGGAATTCCAAAAAAGGTTACTACAAACAGAAATGTATACATTTAATGGAAGCAAGAATGCACAACACGAAATTGAATTTAGTATATATAGCATATATTTAGTTTCATGTATAGTTCGCGCGAGAGAACCAATAAAATTGTTATCATCCTTTCTAAAAAAGGTCATATATAAAAAGTTTTTACTTGAAATACTTTCTTAAAACTTTCCCTGGCAGGATAAAAATATGCGCATGCATGTAAGGGAAAGGATATTAATAAATCATATAGCAAATTGAACTAAACAAAATAATAATAATTTATCGTCAAATTTGTAGAATCTGCAATGAAATATATATATATGTTCACTTATATTCATATGAATTTTATATGGAAATATGAATATTTGAGGTAAAAAATTAATGTCAGACATAAGAAAAACGAATTTCCAAGAACGCAGTTCTACTTTGAACCACCAAAAACCAACTGGATAGTTTAATTTTCATGGAAATATTTTCATTTTTGACCAAATACTTGAATTTCCAGTAAAATAAGGAATGTTTAACAACAAAGTTAATTTCCAACTGGATACTTGATTTTTAACCGAATCGCTCAATAAAAAAAAAACTTCTACGAAATAGTTGAATTTCCTACTGAAGAAATGGATTTTGAGAGTAGGAAAATTAATTTCTGACAAAGTAGGTAAACTTTCAACCAAGTATCTGAGGTTTTTGAAAAAAAGATCAAAAATAGAATGTGATCAAAATCAAAGTAAAGCCATAAAGTAGTTAAAGTTTAACCAGTAATATAAAATTGATGTTTAATTGAATAAATAAAAAATCTCAATAAAAGGAGAGTTTTCAATAAAATATGTAGATAAATTTTCAATCAAAAGGGAGGATTTTGATCTCAAATAACTTTTCTTGATTTTCAACCAATGAGATAAAGTTCTTAGTTAAAAAAATTCAATTTTAACAAAGAAAATGAGCTTACAACCAAGTAGCTGGGTTTTTGAAAAAGAGGATTAAGAGATTAAAGTGGAGTGAGAAATTAGTCCAACATTAACCAGAAAAACATGAATTCACGCCGAGAAAGGAAAAAGTTTATATTTAATCTGAACAAGATTCTCATTGTAAATGAAAAACAAATAAATCCAACCAAAACATAGGTCAATTGTACGCGAAAAAAAATCTTCCCGCTGCGCAGGCACATTCTCATAGCGTGATGCGCGCGTGACTCGCTTCGCTCGCAAGTTTGAGCGTGCCTAGGGCGCGCGTCATTCGAATCTCGCGCTTCGCGCTCGATGATTTATTTACCTCGCGCTACGCGCTCGATTTTTTTTAAACCTCGCGCTTCGCATTCGGCTTCATTCGGGCTTAATTCAGTTTACAGTATAATGCATACACAGACTTACAAATATTGCAAAACTGCTCAAAACCTCCACTTCTATGAAGATTTTTTTTTTCAATTTTGATGAAATTTTTTTTATATTAGGTTTACTTAAGGCTCTACTGGCTTTAAGGAACACATTCTCATTACGATACTCGCCACTGATATTTACATCTCGAATAGTTTGGCTAGGAAAAAATTTCATAAAAAACTTGTGAAACTTTTTCAGAGGAACAATTTTTCTATAAATTATCTTTTCTTGTCTCTTATCGTTTGGCTGGAAAATGGAAATTTTTATTTTTGTAAATGTGTTATCACGATGAAAACGAAAAATATTCGTCCTTTCGAGAAAAAATCAACAATGAATTTATAGACTTTTTATGGGAAACAATTTTTGTTTCTTCCATTTTTTTTATATCTCGCATAGTTATGCTCAAAAATGGAATTTTTCATTTTTGGTAACATTTTTCTCGATTTAAACAAAAACCATGAATCTGATGAAAAAATAGTGTCTATAAAATTTATAGGTCTTTTTAAAGTAAATAATTTTTTTATCTTAACATTTTTTCGCACCTTGCATAGTTTGAGCGGAAACATGCATTTCCGACTTTTCAAAAAGCGATTTTGATGGATAAAACCAGAACTATTGGTCAAAAATGGCTGGTTAACGAACTCGTCCTTTTTTTCGCGGCCTTAAAAGATTGTGCCAAAGCACAATCCAA
>WSXT02177676.1:0-21645 GCA_011762715.2 Neuroterus valhalla | reverse complement strand
GCCCCTCTGCCAGTCAGCTTGTAGCGCAGCAGGCTCAGGTTTTGTGAGGTAGCGCTCCCTCTAGTCTTTCCGTGTAGTGGTACCGTGCTCACGATTCTCCGTGGCCCCCCGAAGCTCTTCCAGAGTGCGAGGCGAGAATCAAACCCACAACCAGACAGTAGCGTGGGTCCAAAGCTTATGTCTTGGCCCCACGACCAACTGACCACTCCAACAGAATCCTTTGTTATAACTGATCGAAGTAATTGAAATGAGAATCTGAGAATAAAATTCTGAAAAAATCAGATTTCCGTTTTCTTATCATACATACGCTAAGAAAATGAAGGTTTTTAAGAGAATTTTACTCCATGTGTTCGTCTGTGTCCTGAATTTTGAATGCGAGTGTGCTAAAATTTCAGAATAATTATGTATTAAGAATATTGCATATCCCGGATAACACCGGAAGTCTTGCAAACGTTCTGAAAACGCTTTCTGGCAAACGTTTGTAAATTTTTGTGAAAAAAAACGTTTTCAAAACGCCAGATACTTCCGCACATGTTTGATACTTTGACTGGAACAAAACTTTCTATAAACTTTTGAAAACATGTGGTAAACGTTAGACCAAGCAAAATTTGAGCCGATTAAATTTCCAAACGTATCTGAAACGTTTTCAAGACACTTATCAAACGTCCAAAACACGTTCATCTTACGTTTGTCAACCGTTTCAAGAAGGTTTGCAGAACGTTTGATTGAAAAGTAAAATTTTTTTCTATTAGCTCATATACTTCTGATGGTCTAGACTATACCCTAATTTCAAATGATAACTTTTCCGTGTCTTTTCTCATATACATATGTTTGGAAGTCGTATATATATAGTAATCACCAGTTTCTTGACACTTGCGAGAAAGATCACGCCATCGAATAAATTTTTTCATCAAACGTCGTAATGTTTACAAAAAGTTTCGAATACGGTCATTACCTCAATCGTTCAAAACTTCTCAAATGTTTCTCGAATTTTTTTGCACGTTTACCAAATCTCTTTTTAACGTTTTGAAAACGATTGAAATACGTGTTGAATCTGTAGTCACTCGTTAATTTATTGGTCAAACGTTTTGAAAAAGGTTTTGAAAAGTTTTGTTCACTTGAGTCTCAACAATCAGCAGAATTATTCAACGTTCTCAAAACGTTGTTCTTACCCAAAATTCCAAACGTTTTTGGTTTGACAGAAAACGTTTCTAAAACGTTTGCGAATCGTTTGTGTGTTATTCGGATATTCTCTCTAAGCCTGTATCAGCGAAATTATTGATGTTTCAATCAGTCAAGGATATTTCCTCTGGCTGTTTTTCCACAGCTATTGTTTTTAGAAAAAATGTGTCCAGCGTTCGAGCAGCGTCATGTCGAGCAGACCACCTTGTGACTCATGTTGATAGTGCCGCTTGAGAACCAGCAAGATTTAGAGAATGCCCAGAACACAGCGAATAGTATGAAAATATTTTCTATTCTTTAAGTCGAGTTTGAAGTTCGCTGTATAGTTTAGACATATTCAAAGCAGTATTCAAAGCAGTCCTTTCCAATCTATAGTGGGGGATGGTTGCAGTTTTATTTGGAACCGAATTTTCCATCATACCCTCGAAATAGTATTGCACGTGACTCTGAAGTTTTTACTACTCCAAAAACACGTTCCAACATGTTTTTCCGAAGAGCAAATAACTGTGGCAATCGGTCAATGACTGTAAAGTTCTAGCATCGAATGCCAATGTGAATCCAATGACTGACAGATTAACTGACACTGAATTCCAGTCTGAGTATCACCCTCCCTGCTCAGGTGGTGACATATTCCTTTCTTAAAAGTCGATTCAGTAATAAGAGAGGAAGATAATTCTCCAACTAAGACCTTCGACAATATTCAGAGTGATTCGGAGCGAATGCAAGCTAGTCCGCAAACGAATCTCACGATTTTAATGGCGACTGACACTAATTAACACTGAATCACGGCAATTGCCACATGCTTGCGAAAAAGTTGGAAAAACAAATGGCTTCCTCAGTGATTAGCCTCTCGCGTTCTTATAATATTCTGTTGCATTCTTTGATTTATTTAGCCCAAAGTTTTTGCACGCTCGTTCATGTGCGTCGTGCTCTCATGATGAAGGTTAGCATTAGCGTTCTACCAATCATCAAAACCGCCCTTAGAATATGCAGAATCTTTTCCGAAAATCAAGCAGAGAACACAAAATGCTCTGTACTCCGAGTACGTCTGCTCTCCCTCTCTTTGCTCTCCGAGTAAATCAATAACTGACGTGAACCAACTTCACACACTTGAACATATATAAATTGCAACTAAATTTTACTTATGTTTCTTCGGTGATTCAACACAATTAGAGATACATTTCCTATATTAGAAAAAAACTCTATGATTCCGAAAACCTGGACAAAATAAAAACCTTGTAAGATGAATGGCCACCCTTCGGAGTAATTTTTACTTCTTAGGACAATTTTTTAATGTCGTTAGGACGAATTTTTATGGCCCAAGTGTCAATAGCATTTATAGTTCCTAAACGCATAAAACTTCTTTCTGAAACACATTTCTCATTTCATAAGAACATCGTTCATCTTCCTTGACAACAAATTGTTTAGAATTGTTGAACGTTCCAAGTTACTAGTGCAAGAAGATTTTATATATGTCAGTTTCCTAAAAAATTAGGTGCCGCTGGAAATCCCAGTGATCCCAAACAACGCAGTGTCGCCACTATGGCCAATGACTTTATTTATCGTAGAATTATCTTTGAACTTCTCGAAAAATCATCACCCTTCTGGATTTACACTGATGCGTTGCATCCTTTAGGATTTTTCTATTTTTCACGAATAAACGAAGAAAATTTTTCTGGCTACATCGAAATTCCTCGTGGCCGTCGTTTTTTTTGTCGTCATCCTTCAATATCTGAGATTTTTCTGGGAAATGAAAGATTTTATTCGGTTCAAGATTTCCGACGGGACGATGTAAAACAGCATAATCATCCCGATAGAAACGCTATTTTCGAAGGTGATTTTCCACTTGACAACCATACGTATCTCTCAATACCAAAAGATCGTGTGTACAGTGCACCTTAGAAGAGATATCAGTGAGCACAGTGGAGTTCAAATTTTATATACAGAGGTTGCCCCAAGATGTCTCAACTCTATAATTTGGCACGTTACTAAAATAGAAATGTATATCCTTGCATTCTAATGATGTATAATTAACCTTCTAAATGAATAAAGTCATTCAACCATCTCAGAGTATTTCTTCTGATGTTTTTTACAGCGTATAGCATATTGCCTGATAAAGCAGATCAGAAGATACATTTTCTTATGCATGTACTTAAACACGGAGAAAATGAATTCTCGAGGTTAGGTTGGAGTTAGACTACTGGTCCCAGCTGGGTTATCCTCCCCTATAAACATGATAAAAATAGGATAAGGGAGGGTTTGTAAATAAACTAGTCATGTGTTGCAAATCGATTGATCATCATGTATTAAATAGATTAACGTATGGTACAATGATTAATAAAATAACAATATACACAAAACAAGTATGTATATATATATCTACATTCGTGTAAAATCACTGCTGTCAAGCGGTCGAGGAGACAATAAAATAAACCTCGCCTACTTATACTCAATGCTCTGCATTACTAGACATACCCTAAATCAACAGTTTTTATTTTTTATACCTACTCGCAAGGCAAAGACCAAGGGCACACTAAACCACAATAATTATAGAGTAAGCGTCCGTCGCAAGATCTGAATCTACAATTTCGTCTCTGAAACCTGCGAAAAGGCTCTGCAATTATCATTTCTATTATAGTTACCAAATCTCCAATTGTAAAAAGATTCCAAAATTTTCCAATAATAACAAAGAATTCTTAGGTACGCGACACTGGGGCGGACGCAAAACAATCACATCACGTAATATTGTTTACTTTTAACAATACCGACTAGCAAACGTATACGTTTAGAGGAAACCTTCCTACAGTGTATAATACAACCAAGAGTGAACAGTATTTAGGAAATTTGACTTCTCTTATCCCATTCGAACCTTTCATCACCCGCTTCCACAACCATTCCATTCCCATTCCTCTATCACTTCTTTTCTCCCCGAACCATGTTCTGATCAGCACTTCCCCCTCTATCTCAACCTCTTATCTAATTTTTTCGCGCTTTCCATCCCCTCACTTATATGTTCTTCTCTCCACAATAACGTCTCCTCAATTTTCTCTCTACCCGATTTCCCCAAATTTTATCCATTCCTTGAAATTAACAATCAACTTTGGGTTAAAATACTATCTATCGGAAGGTTTCCCCTATGCGTACGAGTCATTAACCTGCCTGTTTCAATGATACTCTTAATCTAACGAGATTGATAATTCGCAGTCTATCAATAAATCGATTTCCAGAATATATGCAGCAATTAATTTTCCTCTCAGAATTATCTTTATTTTAGTATTGTCATGTATTGTACAAGAGTGAAGTTTGATTTTTTATTAAGAGTGAGCCTGAGATTCAGCAGCAATTCCTCGTGATTTTCTCGATTAAATACAAAACAAAAATCTTTGGATAAGATGTTTTTTTTTATCTCTAATTGAAATACCTTCCATTTCATTCTTTAGTCTAAAATATCTTTTCTTGACTAACAATAAGATCGTTATCAATGGAATGCTTTCGGATCTTGCTTTTTAGTTGGGAAACAGTTGAATACAAACTGTCCCAAATGCAAATTGTTGAACAAGATTTTCCAATCTTTCCGGAGATTGATCGACCTTTTCTGACTTTTCCTGCTTAATTAACGAAATTCGCCCGCGAAGCGCCATTTTCGGTAGAATACTAGGCCGTATTAATTAGGAACAATACTGGCAAACGTGGGTTTCCATGTGAAAATATTTACATGAAATTTACGCAAATTTATAGGTGTCTTTATCCAACTAAGAGCGGATACACTTGAGGATAAAACTCCCACCACGTAGAATTCCTTATGGAAGTTTGAAACCCGAGGTCAAGGTTTCGTGTTGAAAGAAGGAACCAATCTTGCAATATGGCCGCTCATAGAGCGACCATGCACTACTGTGACCCCTGGCAGAGCCTATGAATGGAAAGAAAATCGTGCATTTATGGAATCAGGTCCTCGAACCATGAAAATTATATTCACGAATTCGTGTACCGCGAATATAATTATACGGCGTGGAAATCGTAATAACTCAATGCACAAACTATTTTTATAATTATTTTTAGTGTTTGAGATTGAAAAAAACATTTTTTTGAGAATGTCCATGCCCCGCTCACAATTTTCTGACTCTTTGCATTGCGCACGCGTTGCGCCCGCAGCCTCATCAGCTCTTAATAGCGCGCTTATTGGAAAAGGGTGAAATTTACCAATCGATTCTTTACGACGAACAATATTTTTAACGTACACAAAGATCTTAGGAATGAATATTTAGAATGAAGGTCGCATGCCTCCCAATAAATTTGAAATATATCAATAATTTTTGAGCAGGTAAATACAATAATTATTCTATGTTTCACTTAAAAAGTCTTTTTTGTACCCAAAAAATTAGTTGAATCCATTCTATAATGATGATTTTTTATATAGAATTCATTTTCTATCAGACGATTTCAAAAAAGCGCGCGATGGCGCAACGCACGCGCAATCGAGGATGATCAGAGAGTTGAAAGGACTGCGTTCATAATACTAACTCACACCTACTTCAGCTACCGAATATTTTCAGTGCTGGCAATCCGAAAATACGAAAATTTGCTTCAAACCTGAACTTTAAGGATGAAATATCCCAAGAGAGGACCCTAGAAGGGCCTGTCGCAGAAGTGGATTTATACGTGAGAATATTAACGTAAATTTCAAGTCAATATTTTCACCTGAAAGTGCTACTGATAAATCCTATCTATACTGCCTCGTTCAAAATTTTCTACAATTTTTCCTTACAAAAATATTTCTGAGGATTTACAAATCTGCTAGGAATTTTATAATGTTTCGTTTGTGATTTGTAGTTTATAATTTTTTTATTTTTTAGCGAACTTGAAATAAATGAAATCCACGCGCTTGAAACTGAAAAGGACGCGGTTTACAAAAAGGATTCACCTTAACTAAAAACTTAAGTAGATAAACTAAGTAGAAATTTCTACGACTTTAGTGCGAGGCAAAATCACGAGCTTCCGCTCTACGAAGCTTTTATATATATATATATAATATGTACATGTATGCGGAGCATAGAGATAGTCAGTAAAAATTGTTGGCGACAGATGTCCAAATTTCTTGAAGAAACTTGCCGAACTATCTGGATTATTGTGTGGAAAATCAACCAATACTGAAGCAGTTGCAACCTCCCTGATCAGGAAGAAGCATTTTCTAAGGATCGACTTTTATCTCAGATTGTGCGCCTTCGCGGAAGCTCGCTGCGCTATCTAAGTTTATGAAAATAGTCTCCTGCGAAAACCATGGAGTAACATTCATTTTTTATTCCAAGATTTTAATTAAAATTTTTTGTCTATCCTATTCGACAGCCATTATATGAAATTGGTAATCACAGGCGCAGTAATTAATACTTCTGATAAAGTATAGCATTAAGGATTATTTCGGATACACTCAAACTCCTTAGAATTCAGAAGAATGAAAAAAGATCAGACGAATTCGGGAGAATTCAGAGGATTCCGAAGAATGCAGAGAATTCAGAAGATTCCAAGGAATTCAGAGAATTGAAAATATTTCGAGGAATCGCGAAGTATTTGAAACACTCCAAAGTATTGAAAAGAATTCGAAGAAATTCAAGTAAATTGAGAATTCAAAATAATATACTGAACCAGAGAGTAAAAATTATGTATATTTTCCATAAATAATTTGCTCTCGTAATTCCGGTGCAAATGCCCAAAAATAGGATATCCCCCAAATTATTCACAAAAAATTGAAATTTTCAAAATGCTTACTCAAGTTTTCGTTCTTCCTGTGGGTCTTTTTTTTTGGCATTCGCACTATCGAGAGTAGGAGCAAATAAATTACCATCCAAAAAGGGACCACCTCATCTACTCACTAGAGATTAATTTAGAAAATCAGAGTTATCGTTTTCAAGTTCAAAAGGTACATTTAATACGAAGGTATGGAATTAATGCTTCGCGAAACTATGATTGTTGCCTCAATATATGATACTGTTCAATCATGTTACTCCAAGATCTTAAAGCGAGCACTGAATCTAAAAAGTGGAGCCATTGAGACAAATCCTTAGTCAGTTTCCTGCCATAATGGCACTGCGGTGGAGTAACTCAATCGTCAAACGGTGAGTGTTGATTTCGTGTCCTCGCTCAGTCAGCGGTACCAGCTCGGTACGAAGTGCGTCTGCACCTGGGAGCACAAAGCGATCTGGGTTTAGTTTGGAGCCTTGTTATGGCGACGGGCTCAACAGCCTTTAGATTCCAAGTCCTGAGAAGGACGCAGCTGTACCCGTAACCGCATCACTCGATGACGTTCCACTCACGCGTGGACTCGTCAGACGTCATTCTGGAGACGTCATTCATGCTGAAGCCAAGAAGGGCTTCGCTCATTGTTTCTCTTTTGCCATCTCTAATAAACTACAGTAGGTTCCTGTCAAGAAACCTAGAATACCGAAACATATGATGGCAATGTTCTTCCAGAGCCTCCAGTTCCATTTTCCAAGTCCGTTCTCTTGTTCCCAAACGGTGACGAGTTCGATCACTGAGGGGAACATCAGACCCATTGTGGAAAGACACACAGCCCCGACTAGGGATATCAGGGGTCCCAAATTGGGAACGAGGATCGCTACGCCAACTGTAAAGATGACGAGGGAAACTCGTACGAGGTATTCTCCAGCAAGCCTTCTGGAACCGAAGAATTGTTTCAAATTCTTCCAGATGATTTCCATCGGGACGTAGAATTGAAGACCGTAAGTGAGGAAGATTGCGACGGCGATCATAACTTTCACGGATTGGGCAAGAATCTGATCCTTTGGAAGATTGAGAGTTATCGCTTCTTGGGTTAGATCTCCGTATTTAAGATAGCCGAAGAATCCAGTGACGGAGTAGAGAAGGACAACGAAGAACATACCGATGTTGAGGACTCCTGGGCATCCGATGAAGTGGGTTGGGGTCTTCATGTTGTTCTCCAAGGGCATTACCTGGGAAGAACAAAAATGTAGTCTTTAAGCAAGAAATATCAAATGACTCTCTAAAATACCCTACTCCCCAAAAAATTTGGGGAGTAGGAGGAAGAGATGATCGCGAAAAGTAATCGCAAAGGCGAGATGTGGTGATACGGGAAAGTGGAACAAGTACTGGAGGAAAAGAAAATGCATGAAGTTGGTAGACTGTTTGAGGGAATTGGAAAGGAAGGAGAAACATAGAGAGAGGCCTTCATAAATCATATTGTACGGATACTCAATCATACTTACAACACCGATACCCTCCAAAGCGAAGATGGCTGTTCCGAAGAAGAGTGGAAGTTGAGAGAATGTGGCAAACTTGGGCTTATTATCCAGGGTCAAATCATCCACATTTTCGAATATATAGTAGTAGGTGATGCCGAGCCCAACTGCAACTAGCACATTCGCAACCATGGAAAATGGAGCCAAGTATTTAAGGTTCCTTACGAGACAGAGCGCCAAGAGGAATGGTAAAAGCAGCGCCATGTAAATCCTTGCGTCCCAATTACTATCTGCATGAAAATCCACAACCTGCTTCATGTTATCAGCAACGAAAACTATGTAGACGCAACAGCAACCAAGTAAATCGACCACCAGGAACAAATTTATTGTTGCTCTGTAAAAGAAATTTTATATTTTTAATCAAAGGTCATTAATGTTGATTAATAATCAGTAGGAAAATGATGCTCCTGAAATCATCAGATCTTCCGACTAATGGACGATAAGACTCCTTTTGATGAACATGACACAAAGTTTTATCTCCCCGATTTTTTCTGAACTTGCATAACTTGCCACAGACATAAAAAAAATTTTCTACGAAGTTTTGCTCGAAAACATGTTCTTAGAGGAGTGAGAGGGAAGGTTCCCAAGACCTGCTGTAACTCTTCGAAACCAATTTATTCTAGGGAAGTATCTGAAATCTATTTTTGATGAATATAACCATTTGTGTGAGTTCAAAAAAGGTCGGTGAAATAAATGTTCTGTCTTCTGTGAATCTTACATGGACTTTCTCTCATCTGATTTCAGGCAACAAAACCTCGAAAAACTATGTTACCGTGAAATGGAGCTAAACGGCGTGTGAAAGACAAAGAAGCTCAATCGCAACGAGCAAGGTTTCGGGCTGAGACTTGCAGCGCTTTGGAGCATACTACACCGTGACAATTTTCTCTCGTAAGCGATACGGCTACGACCAAAATGAACAACCTTCGGTTACGTGACTTCTGTGATCAGGCACGTTTCATATTTTTTCCCGTGACGGTGCAGTTTTTTTATTTACAAAGTTAGTCAGTTCTGAAATTATTCTACGTCACTTCTACCATATTTCCGTGGATGGAGGAAAAAGTTAATGCGCACAACTCACAAGCGTCAAAACAATTTTCGCGAATGCGCATCAATTTGTATAATCGACAGTAAATCGATGGTTGACCATTCATGCCTTCCGATGCGAAGATTGCTTTGACGCTCATTGATTGTGAACGGAATTCGGAGACTACTCGAGGCATTCCTCTCAAACTGCTGTGCATCTTGCTGTCTCCAGAAGATGGTCGGTCTGGAGCTTTCTTCCTTTTGCGCCGCAAAGGTATCAGTCTGCCGTACTTCGCAGCCCTTTGAGCATTTTTGAACAACTCATAGTTCTGTTAGTGCTAGTGTTGGTTGCAGCCAGATGTCCGTAACATTGAAGGTAGTAGCACCTCACTTCGCTCATCTTCTTTCTTATACTACAGGACACCTATCTTAACCTAAAGTAGGACTAAGTTCAACGTGGGCCTTTACACTTCTCCTAAAGGCCTCCTTTGGCAGGTTAACTTTGATCTTCTGCCGCTCTCTTGCCTGACTATTATTTATCCATTGACTGTTATATCGTCCCTTCCCCCCTCGTCGTATCGGGATCCAAAACTCAACCTCGATGCGTAGAACTAGTTTGCGGAAGTTCTACCTATTCCCTAAAACCTCTCCTATAGCAGAGGTTTGTCTTCTACCTTGCTTCCCACCTCAAGAAGGATTCCACTGTTTTTTTTGTTCATCCTTGATTTCAACTCCAGGGAAGTCCGGCTCCACTGTGCTCCTAAGGTTGTTCAGAACTTAAGCGTAGCCATAGCTCTCAGCCGGTTTTATAGAAACCGCTTCAGGTTTCGAGACATGGGCTTTTTCGACGCCAGTCTAGATGCGCTGGCCTCCATGAGGCTCGCGGAACGCTCTCTCGCCCTCTTCGCTTGAGTGAGTGGGAAAGTTGTCTAGTATTGTTCTAGCGTCTGAGTCCCCATTTCAGCCACTTAAGGTGCACTACTAGCTAACTCCTTTGTTCCAATTTCAATCTACTTTCTTCCAAATGTAAAGGATAAACCATGTAGGATTGACACATCTAAATTGTGATCTAGAGGACAGAACGATGAGAAATGATTGCGTTAATATTAAAGAAACAAATTACTTTTTATTTTGTGGGTAAGGGGTCAAGCACTGATCAATACTTAATTCATATTCCTCTTCACAGTCCATTGTGAAACACCGAAAGAATCGAAGCGCTTAGCCCATTTCACGGTACGATCTGGTGAATGAAATTCCGCAATCAACATCTTATTCTTGCCAAACCAATTCTGATGAGCTTTAGAAAACAAGTTGGAAAATGTAGCAGTCAATTATAGAAAATATTGCAAACTTACTTGGCTAGTCTCGCGTACTTCTGGACTGGCTCGGGACCAACGAGGAAAGCCGCCTCAGCGACGTCAGCGAACCCTAAACTTGGCGTTTGAGTCCTCCTGCAGAGCGTGTGGGCGCATTTGACCAGAATGTGGACACAGTAGGTGCAAACAGCACCAATGAAGAAGGTAGCGAAGAGCCCGAAGTACAAACCAGCGTTCAGGAAGGCCATTGGCATCGCGAGGATCCCGGATCCCAAACTTCCCTTGAGCAGATGAACCAAGGTGTCCATATCCGATGTCGGATGAGCCAACTTCCGGTGCTCGAAGGGGTCGTAGAGGGCAGCCTCTTCATCGTTAGGCCTCTCCACAAGTGGCAGAGTTGATCCATTCGTAACCGTAATGGGAACCTCATTTTTCTCACACTTGTATCTGCAAAACCAGGATTATTAGAGGGGTTCGGGATTTATTTTTAATCGAGATTTTAGGTTTAAAGGTTCTAATCCTGACACACTGACTCGATCATCGGAATTCAGACTTCATAGAACAATCACAGACATTTGGAAGGAATGAGATAGGAGATCTGATCAGAAGTGGTCTTAAATAAAGAAGTTACATCTCATCATAGGAATAATTTCGCATGAAGCTAAACTCTTCCGACGGTTTACCCATTCTCGAGCTTTATTTTTTTGAGTGTCCATTTGAAAACTAGATATTTTCCATCAACCTTATGCAATGTGTAGATTTGTAATAACAAAGTTGCTGTAGATTTTACATTATCTAAGAAGAAAGTTCAGTTCCAATTTGATTTAGTCTACGTGGCCCTGAAGCCAACAAAAATCATCGAAATTCTTAGAAGAATTTAATCATTTTCTTGGAAGGTATGGATTAAAAGGAAAAGACTTTCATAAAAAGATATTTAGTTCTTGAATAGGCACCCTGGATCTAAAAATTATATTTTTGAACCAAAAAAAATCTATTGAATCAGAAGCATGAACACACTTTCACGCTTGTTTCCAAGCAGATACTATTGATTTAAATGAATATAGCAATATACTATCGAATTTTCAGCATCAGTCGTTGCTAGATAACTTCATGTAAATTTCGTTGTTGTTGAACAACTCAATGCAATCGAAAAATTTTGATCTTGAATTCTCATTCTAGTAACAATGAGCAGTTCTAACAGAAAATTCCATTTTACCATCCACAAACTTTTGAACAAGCGCAAAACTGCGTTTTTTGGTTCAATAGCACATTATTCTCACAAGGATATGCAGAACGCCAATTTGAGTGCGGATTAGGACATTGAAAGTGCATCAAAAATCCATTAGATACGTATTCTTTCTTTCGATCAAAAGAGCCTTCGTCCTCGAGATATCCAGGTTTGAATATTCGACCTTGAGCGCTCGGCTCAAGTCCGGACGCGTGACACGCCACCGATCATCCCGGAGCCTGGACCTAAGCCACGCGCTCAAGGTCAAATATTCAAATCTAGGTATTTCGGAAACTAAGGCCTATTAGATGAGAAGAAAAAATACGTATCGCATAAATTTTGATTTTCTTTCACCTCATACGGCGTCAGTCCAATTGGCGTCCCGCATCTAGCCATCTCCCCTTGTCAGTGTGACGCTAACGGTAATAAAAGTGGTAAGCTGCAAAAATTTTGTGCACAAAATAGCAAGCTGATGTAACATTTAAGAAATAAACTAAGCCACTTGATGAGAAACAGTTGGAAGGGAATAGAGGTGACATGCAGATAATGTTCCGCTTGAGAGGACACATCAACCTTTTACTCTCTCACTCGCTCATTCTTTTCTCTCAACTCATAATGTTAGCAAATGATGTTTCCGTACTTATGAACCCGGTTTGGAATGATAATATGTAATGAGTAGAAATAGTTGAGTTCAGGTATGATTCGTGCAAATCGTTTTATACTGTATGACGTTCGATCATTGTAAAGATGATGATTCGTGCATTAAATGTAACACGCTCAACAAAAATGGACGTGTGAGTGTGTGCATGTGTGTGTGTGTTGATAATGTGTGAAACTGACCGCATCGACAAAAGACCCGAGCATTATCAGGTTTCGTTATTTTTTCCTGCTAATGTGGCCAACATGAAACGCGACACTACAAAAAAACAATAAGCTTCAATTTTATGTGAGAGTCAACTTCTATCAGGGATGGTCACGAAATTATGATAAATGGTTGATGATTAAAGGTATCTAATTGAATTGATCCCAAATATTATATTGTTGCATTACTTCACAGAATGAACATTTGAAATTTGGAATCTTTGTTAGCTGAAGTTTCGAAGAGATTTAGAAAAATCTGGTTTCAAAAAGGATCTTTTGAACGAAGCAGTGCAGTCTTTCCGTTGGTGCTAAGGTAAAATTTGGAGAGTAAGTAAAAATCTAAAGTAGGAAAATTATTGTATAAAAAATTCTGTATCTGTGTCTGTGTCTGTACCTCACACCGTATACGTGTATGTTAGATTACTATGTATTACACAACTTATGTAATAATTAACTATGTAATAATCCAACTAACCCTTTTTATCAATGACCCCAGTCTCTTGTCTTTAATTGCCTTCGATAAATCGCAATTTTCGTGTTCTATACGCTTCACTCGTGCAAAATAATCACGCAATTCATCATACATTAACATTTTGTAAATTTCTGTTACAAAGAAAAACTTAACTAGGAAGCACGATAAAAAACGTTGTAACTTATGAAAGATGTTAAAATTTGATTGCGGTTAGAAAAATAATTTATCCAGATATTTCAATCAAAGGATTACAGTTGAATTATTCAAAAGCGTCTTTTCGTGAACGAGTTGGAACTTCTGAAAGAATGTAATGAGTTTGCTTATTTTTTCATTTTGCTTAACGACTCAGCAATCACGAATTATATCTGATTGCGATAACTTGCAAAAGTGGAGCGCACCGGTGCACAATAGTCGCTTTGTTCGATGGCAATTCAAGAATAAAGGTTTGAAATTTTCAAAAAAAAATCGAAAAAGGATTTGCGCTCATTTAGTCTTCCTACGAATTTAAAAATAAATTTATTGCAACCATTTGCACTGGAAACATTAGACATTCGGAACTTTTCTTACATTCATTCTTCATTTTCTGAACTCACTCTATTTCCCCTTTTCGATTGAAATAACCTTAGGTTCTAAAATAATTGAATAGAAAAACTTGAATTTGAAACTTTAAAATTATTTAGACCGCATCCATTCCAAGTCAGACGTATTCTTGAGATTTTAGGAAAAAAAAATGTTTTGCAGAATCATGGGTACTTCAATTTTGTTGAACCTTTTACTTTTCCATAATATCATTCACAAGGGAAATTCAGGAATTGAATTCTTCGAATAAAAACAACAATTTTTTCAGACAAATTACATTTTTTAATCGAGTATTCTTAACAAACTCTTTATATCTTTAGAAACAACGAAAGATTTGACGAAGTCCTCTAAGAAACGAGTTGAAACACAGTAACTCGGTCAAGAATGAGGCTAAACGTTTGAAGAAACAAAGTTGAAGAAATATTATAGAATTCCACGTCGGTACATTCTTCATCTCAAATTCAGGAATTTCTGAAACTCATCTGGCTCAGAATACGTCAGGCTCCGAGTACGTCTGGCTCAGGCCGCGTATAGCATATAACTCTTCTGGCTCGGAATGCGTCTGGCTCAGATCACAACTGGTCTAGGATCCGACTGGCTCAGAATCCGTCCAGTTCCGAAATTTTCCAGTTCAGAATATTTCAGTCTTGGAACTCCAACTCGAGTCATAAACTGGGCAAGATGTGACGGAATTCGAAGCAGATTGCATCTGGAAACTTCTCACGTGTTCTTGAAATAAGACTTGAAGTTGAGTTCTAGTTCAGTTTCTTTTGGCGATCAACGCACGGCTCATTACTCATATGGCTTGGAATACGTATAGCTCACATTTGGCGTAGAATAAATCTGGCCCCAAATCCGTCTGCCTCAGAATCCGTTCAGATCAAAATATATTTGGCTTGGAACTTTAACTCGAGTCGTGACCTAGGAGGGTTGTGGCAAAATTTGAGTCAATTGGATTAAAATTATCTTCCCGCGTTTTTTAGAATATGACTTTGAGTCGGATTCGAGACAAGTTTCATTCAGCGATTACCGCCTGGCTCAGAATACGTCTTACTTAGAACGCGCCTAACTCAGAATCTGACTCAGAATCTGTCTTGCTGGGAACTCTCCTAGTTCATAATCAGTCTGGCTCAGAACTTCTAATCAAGTCGTGACCTTCGAGAGATGTGGTAAAAATTGAAGCTTATCGAATTTAGAAAATTCTCACGAGTTCTAAAGATGAGACTTCAAGTGGACTTTCGGTCAAGTTACGTTCGGTGATTACCGCCTGACTAGGAGGCGTCTTGCTCAGAACGCGTCTAACTCATAATGCAACTGGCTCAGCATCCGCCTAATTCAGAGTTCAGAATCGGTCGGGTCTGGAACTTAAACTCAAGTCATGACCTAAGAAAGATGAGGCGAAAATTGAAGCCAATTAAATGAGCAAAATCTCCACGGGTTCTCAAGGTAAGATATTAAATTGATTTTTTTTTTAGTCGAGTTTCATTTCGCGATTACCACATGACTCATAACTCTTCTTGTTCGGAATAGGTCTTGTTTACAACGCGTCTGGCGTTAAAATGATCTGGTGCCGAATCCGCTCGGCTCAGAATCCATCATGCTCAAAATACGTTTGGCTTAGAACCCGTCTGGCTCAGAACTTTTCTAGTTCAATATGAGTCTAGCTCGGAACTTTTAATTCGAGTCATGACCTAAGAGAAGCGTAGAAAAAATTTAAATCAATTTGATCAAAATCATCTTCATGGGTTCTTAGGATATGACTACAAGTCGGATTTCAGTCAAGTTCCATTCGGCGATTACCGCCTGGCTCAGAATACGTCTCGCTTCGAACGCGCCTAACTCCGAACCTGACTCAGAATCCGTCTGAGAACTTTTCTAGTTCATGATCAGTCTGGCTCTGAACTTCGAATCAAGTCATGACTTTCGAGGGATGTGGTAAAAATTGAAGCCAATAGAATTTTGAGAATTCTCACGGGTTCTAAGGATGAGACTTTCAGTCGGCTTTCGGTCAAGTTACATTCAGCGATTACCGACTGACTAGGAGGCATCTTGCTCAGAACGCGCCTTACTCAGAATGCATCTGGCTAAGAATCTACCTTTTCAGAACTCTTCTAGTCCAGAATTTGTCTGATTCAGAAATTGAACTCAAAACATAATCTAGGAAAGATAAGGCTGATTGAAGCTGATTTTTGTAAAATTTTCACGGACTTAAAGTTTACTTTTATTCAAGTTCCATTTGGTGATCACCACACAGTTAAGAACTCTTCTAGTCTAGAATACCGTTCGCTCAAAACGCTTCAAGCTTAGAGTGCATCAGGCTCTGAATCCTTATTTTTTAGAATGACTGAGAACTTTTGTAGCACATAATAAGCCTGGCTTGGAACTCTAATTCAAGTCAAGACCTGAGGAAGTTGTGGTGAGAATTTAGGTCGATTGAATTGGAAAAATCTTTACTGGTTAAAAGGATATAGTTCAAATTGAATGTCAATCAAGTTTCATTCGGCGAATACCGCATGGCTCAACACTCTTTTGTTTCGTAACACGTTCCGCTCAAAACGCGTCTGGCTTCAAATGTACATGGCTGTGACTCCTTCAAGCTCATAATCTATTTGGCTCAGAGTCCGTCTGGCTCAGAACTATTCTGGTTCAGAATGTGTCTGGTTCGGATTCTTAATTCGAGTCATCATCTAGGAAAGTTGTGGCAAAAATTGATAAGATTCAAAAGAATCCTCACGGGCTCTTAAAATGAGACTTTGGATCGACTCCAAGTCAAGTCTAATTCGGCGATTACTGCATGACTCGGAATTTTCCTGGCTCAGGATGTGACTTGCTCAGAACATATCTGGCTTGGAATGCATCCGGCTCCGAATCCGTCTGGCTCAGAAAACGTCTGGCTTAGAAGAACCCGTCTAGCTCAAAATCCGTCTGGTTTGGAATCCACCTGTTTTGGGATCCGCCTGACTTATAACTTTTTTGGTACATAACGAGTCTGGCTCAGAACTTCAACCCGAGTCGTGACCTAGGGAAGCTAAGGCAGAAATTAAGGATATGACTTCAAGTAGAATTCTAGGCAAGTTTCATTTGACGATTACCGCCTGGCCTAGTAGACGTCTCGCTCAGAACGACTATCTCGGATCGCATCTAGTTTAGGACTCTTCGGTCTCGAAGTGCGCCTGACTCGGATCGCTATTTGGCTCAGAATGCATCCAACTAATTTTTTGAATTGAGGCCAATTTAACATGAGAAATATTCACAGGTTTTAGAGATATTTTTTAGAATGTTCAAGCATATGCATATCGGAATTTTGTCGAGGCAGACACGTCCGGACATATTTCATGCCAGGAGTTGAAGTCAAGGTACAAGTTCCGAAAATTTTTCAATCTTTCTAGAACGCATCTCATGTGATTTAACATGGCATTGAATCCACAGCCTTCCTTACCATACAAGAAAAATGCATGCCCCATTTTGGACCGGGTTATCGTGTTCGAAAGTTATCAGTGCATGTTAGCGCTGCTCGCGCTAGCTGGGAAAATAATTTACAGAGTTATCACTTCTTCTGGCTTAGAACTCATCTGACTCAGAATTCGTGTGTGCTCATAACTCTTTTGGCTCTGACTTGAAATGGACTCAATCTTCAATAATGGAATAAAAAACTCTAGATCAAACATTACAATATCTCGAATAGCCATTAATTTTATATTGAAGACAAGCGGCGTTGGTAATATAATAGTATAATAATAATAATATAAGGACAATAAAAAATAGTAAGAAAATGGCGACGCACTGAAATACTTGTTCATTGTCAATCTCCTATTACCTCAGAGAAAGGTACTCTACAATTAAATTTAAATAGGATACGTTTACATATTGTAAAGGTAGGTGTGTAGGTACCCGTTGAGGTGCGGTAGTTTCTCTCCTTAGCTGTGTGGAGCTTTCTGTCGAGAAAGCTCAGACTAGAGTTTGTGTGTCACGTGACACGGTGAAAAATTCACAGGTTTCACGCGTGTGTGTCACGCGCGGATTCAGCAGCTGCAACCACCGCACTGCATCACCGACGCCCAGCGCCTCGACGCAGTACGACGACTAAGCCGCGTACGTTACTCTAACATTGCGCTTCACAAAAAGGGTTACACACGTTAAACGATTTAAATCAGCTTCAGTGCATTAAAAGAACATCAATATTTTCAAATATAATTACAAAGTTACATAGGCGAAATCGTTCGAACGAAAGGTACTAGTAGGACCGTCCTGTCATCAGTCATCAGTGATCAATAACTTCATTACAACTTTTTAGTGGATGTATCTAGTTAAGTGTTGAGGAACTTTCTCAAAGAGGATCCATTTGCAGATGAGAACTCTTCTAGCTCAGAATGCGTCTGGCTCGGAAAGCGTCTTTTAGGATGCGTCTCGCTCAAGATGCGCCTGACTAAGAATGCGTCTGGCTTAGAACTCCCCTGACTATCAATCTGGCTTAGAGGGCGCCTGACTAAGAATGCTTAGAAGAAGAAGTTCTAGCTTATGAGGAACACTTGGATCAGGCTTAGAACGCGCCTGGCACGAAATACGTCTGTCTGAGAACGTGCCTGGCACAGAATGTGCCTGACTAAGAGGGCACCTGGCACAGAATGTGCTTGACAAAGAATGTGCCTGACTAAGGATTCGCCTGGCTCAGAATGTGCCTGACTAAGAAGGCACCTGGCTCAGAACAAGCCTGAATAATAATGCTTAGAAGAAGTAGTTCTAGCTTGCAGGAAACGCTTGGCTCAGGCTCAGCACGCTTCTGTCACGAAATGCGTCGGACTAAGAATGCGCTTGGCACAGAATGTGCTGACTGAGAATGCGCCTGGCTTAGAATGTGCCTGACTAAGAATGCGTCTGGCTCAAAACGCGCCTGACTAATAATTCTTATAAGAAGAAGTTCTAGCTTGTCAGGAACACTTGGCTTAGGCTGAGAATGCTCTTGCCATAAAGTGCGTCTGAATGAGAATGCGCCTGGTGCAGAATGTGCCTAAGAATGCGACTAGCTCAGAATATGCCTGACTAAGAATGCGTCTGGCTTGGAGCGCCCCCAACTAAGAATGCTTAGAAGAAGAAGTTCTAGCTAGGGAAGAACGCTCGGCTTAGGCTTAGAACGTTCCTGGGACGAAATACGTCTGTCTGAGAACGCGCCTGGTACAAAATGTGTAAGAGGGAACCTGGCACAGGTTGTGCTTGCCTACGAATGTACCTGACTAAGAATGCGTCAGGCTCAGAACGCGCCTGACTAAGAATTCTTAGAAGAAGTTCTAGCTTGTAAGAAACGCTTGGTTCAGGCTTAGAACGCTCCTGGCACGAAATGCGTCTGACTGAGGACGCGCCTGGCACAGAATGTGCCTGACTGTGAATGTGCCCGACTCAGAATGCTTCTGGCTCAGAATATGCCTGGCTGAGAATGCGTATGGCTCAGGAGGCACCTAACGTTTTTCGGGCGACCCTGGATGTGCCTGGCTCAGGCTCTGTCTGGCTTAGAATGCGTCTGACTGAGAATGTGTCTGGTTCATAACGCGTCTGGCTCAGAAGGAGTCTGGCTTAAAACGCGTGTAGCTAAGAAAATGTCTGGGGAAGAGTCCAAATGATTTGGAAGGTTTTCAGGGATTTGAAAGAATTTGAACAGATTACAAGGAATTAGGAGGTACTTTAATGGATTCTTACAGCTTCCATTATTATTACTCGATTGAATGTTCGAAGCTTTCACAATCAAGAGATTTGTTGGGATTTTTAAATAATTTTGAGGGTTTAAATAATTTCTAAGAGTTTCAAAATGCTTTCAGGGAATTCAGTTTTTTTTAGGTATTTGAAACGCTCTTAATAGGGTATTCTGAAGGATTTCGCAGGATCCTAAGGAATTTCTGGAAGGATTCAAATACATATATGAAGAAATTTGAAGTGATTCTGGGGGATAGAGGGAATTTAAAACTATTCCAGAAAATCCTCAGCAGCTTCGAAAAAGTTCAGGGATTTCCAAAAATGTCGAAGGATTCGGAATATAAAGGGTTTCTCAGAAAGAGATTCCAACAAATATCAAATGAAAAATCGTCTTGCTCAGTTTCTGGCTTGGAACTCTTCTGGCTTAGATCAGCTCTCATAAACATGGCTCAGCAGTCTGACTCAAACCAAAAAATGTTAACAAATAAATAAAAAATCTTTTGGCTCAGGACTCTTGTCTGACATAACATCCTCAGTTTAGGATTCTTGGCTTAGAACGCTTCTAATGAATATGGCTCAGCACTCTGGCTCAGACCGAAAACCGAGAATTCCAAAATCTTCTGGCTCAAAATTCCTCTTTGTCAGAACATTCGAGCTTAGAATTCTTGGTTTAGAATGCCTTTGATGAATTCGGCTCAGCAGTATGGCTCAGAAAAAAAATCATGAAGTTCTTTTAGTCAAATTCCAACTAAATGGCCACAAAAGCTATTCCTCAACACTAAAATAGCAAAAGTAAGTCCGTCAGTCATTCTTCTAGAGGTCAGTCCGCGCTCATTCACTCTTATCTTTGACTTCAGATCGCAGAGTACTTTCATAGAGCCCGAATTTTATATCTGTGCCCGGACTCTATACGCACTTCTGGAATCATATAAATGCACATATTATACAGTAAAAGACAACATCCTTTAGCGTTTAATATGGTAAAATTGGAATTCAAATCATTATATTTTATGACTCGAACATTACTCTATGGGACTTCCACAGATTTGACTACCACCATTCATATTTTTATTTAGATTATCATCATTTTCATTAACTTTAATTAATTTTCACGCATACCACCTTAATTCCTTTCTCAATTTGAATCTGTTCCACTTAAGGTACTTTTCATGCTGACCCTTAAAAATAAAATATTCAAATTTGAAATGATTGATAATGACCTCGCAATTTTGATTTAAGGAGTTTAAGTTAAGAAGGTCCAAAGACGTTTCCTAGAATGTTTGAGCATAAATGGAATAGAAGTAGAACAGATGTTGATGTTCCAATTTTCTGACGCGATCAATTCTCGCGTGGACTACGGCCAGCCTGGTAGACGCTACCCCAGCGTTGAGCGGAAAAATATTCCACACCCAATTGATATCTCGTAATTAAAAACAAAATGGATATGAAAAAACATAGCTAACTCAACATAAGAAGTTTTTTATGTTAAATCTCTCCGTGTTAACTAATAATTTAACGTAGACGTGCATACATTGTTCGTTTTCTACCTCTCGTAGGTTTCAAGTTATTTTCCATTTTTGAAAGGGGAAACTCTACTACTTTTATATCGTAGCAGTTTCAACGGATATTAGAAAATTTCAAAATAAACATTTTTTTTTCTCGATTGGATGTGGGGTGCATTTCTGCTTAACGCCTGGGCTACGACTACTGGCCTGGCCGTAGTCTACGCGGCAAAAAACATCTTCGAACTTTCCTAAAAAACATTCTGGCTGACATTTTTTGCTTTTCGAATTTTGCTCGACTCCTGAAATTCTGGAAGTTGTTCAAACACGAAATATGCAACGTCATAGGAAAAAATTATTAACACTTGTTTAAATGAATATTTTACACTTTCGCTGACGTCATCGATCTCACAATATGGCAATGCATACTTCCTATCAGTTTTATTCAAAGATATCGAAAAATTTTCGATAAGTCGCAAGTTGAATTAAAAAAAAGGCGAAATATTTTGATCAAAAAAACTAAAAT
>WSXT02177665.1:5073-21646 GCA_011762715.2 Neuroterus valhalla | reverse complement strand
AAAAATGATCAAAATAAATTAATGGAATGATAAATTCAAAAAAGAAAAAGAGTTATTATCGGAAAAGATTATTATTAGTAATAATTGGAATAAAGAATTTGCCTAATGGAATGCATAAATGACAAATCATTAAAATCAATTCATAAAATAGTAAAATAAATATAAGATAATATTGAAAAAAGAAGTGTAATCCCTCACAAAAACATTAAAAATGTTAACAAAGAGCTGATTCATGGTTTTTTTTTCTTTTTTTAGAAAAAATTCTTACCGTAAATGTAGTAACAATCCCGTAATATTTTCTATGCCAAATCCACCTTCTTCTTAATGTGTCCACATAAGAGAGGTCAGAAATCAACTCAAGATAACTTTTAAGATAATTGCTTCGTTATTCAAAAAATAAGTTAATGATATTTTGACCATACGTTTTCAAACATGAGTTTTATTATAAGATATGTTGTAATGTAAAAAGAAAAAATTTTGAGAACAAAAATTGTAAAATCCAAGCGAACAAGCGCCTAAAACAATTTTTTGGCCTTTTTTATCGTACTCCTTGATATGATATATTCATCACGCCAGAACATTTTTTCTTCATTTTAATAGTTTTTTTTCGATATTTCGGCCAAAAGTTATGAGCAGCTCGCTGAAAAGGAAGAACTAGCTAAATGATCATTACGATTTTCGCTCCGAATATATTCAGTATCGTTTATTAATTTAACTTTTCACGATTCTTATAAACATTGACACACTGTCAGAAGTAATCCTTGTTTACCCATGCATTGCTATGTAAATTTTGGTAGGATGAAAAAATTTCCAAAACAGCAGATAATAAAGTATTTACTCGTTTATGTGAACAGGTTTTTTGTAAGACATTCGATAAAATTTTTAGTGTGCTCGGATTCGAAGATTGGGAAAATTACGAAAATCTCTCTTTTCGCTTTACTAAAATCAATCAAGTAGATTACTATTGTATCGAGAATGAGAACACTGAATTACTAATTTGAAGAAAAAAAATAAGAAGAAAATAGAGTATACCACTTGAAAGGATTCCTCTCAATAAACCAGAATTGATTAAAAAAATTTATATTATCATTCTATTCTGTACCACTTAATTGTATCAAACTAAATTAATTTGTTCAATTATTTTAAAGCCTTTATTTTTCTCCGGGAAATTTTTGGTCATATAGAATAAACAAATATTTTTTCTATAATCTTTGAATCAATAACATTTCGTCCTTACAGAGTTCAAGCCGACCAGATCTTTTCAACAACTTTCTTCTCCCATTTGCCTCGTATCCATTTTATCCCTTGGGCTGTAAAAGTCAGGAATCTGTTCAACTCGAAAATCGTCTTGCGACTGCTTTTTATTTCGATCCCGCGAGTCACGACTCTTTACCAGGTCTTCCCTGAGTTGAAGAAGTGAGTTGGACGAAGGAGGAGTCAATCTTTTTAAAAGTTTCTGCTGGGCCCTGTGCAACTCGCTCTTGCAAGTTGGACATAAATTAGATTACAGAAGGCCAGTTTCAGGCGCGCTTTAGATTTCGAATGGGAAAGTCTGTGGGGTTTTGTATTTCCTGCGAATGAGAATCGGTCCGGCTGTTCATCTCCACTTAAATTCTTTACTCCTGCAGATCTTACTTGGTGAAATCTCCGAATAAGAGGAAATGATAAATGCATGCAAAACGAATATAAATTCCAAAAATAAATCGACAAGAAGCTTTCTAACTTCCTGCAAATAATAAACAGGGTAATTGCTCAGCTGTAACGGCGGAAAAGGAGGAAATGAAGAAATGAGATGCTCGGAAACTGTTTGCATATAGCAGTTGAGCTTCTGCAGATTTTCACATTAAGTCCCTGATACATAGTCGATTTCCATTAGCTGGGAGGCTTTCTGTTACCATTCTTTTTCTATAAAATATCATTGAGTTGAATGTGTCTAATTGTTAGAAAAATCAATGTGCTGGATATTCCGGTTCCTGCTTGGTAAATTACATGGAAATAAAGGAGAGCCTACTCAAATGGTTCATAATCAAGTTGTAAATAATTATGATTTTGGATACATAACAGTATTTGTGAGGGTTGTATTTTACAATCTATCAAATACATTTGGAAGTACAGAAATATAAATAATTTAAGATCTATCCCATATTTCTCACGTGTTATTATTCTTATTGGCAAATTCATGTCTTATTTCATAGACATTTCGCAGTTAGTTTCGAGACGTAAAGTGAATTTGGATTCAAAATAATGACATTTGAGGAATTAAATATGGAATGTGGAATATGGATTGTGAAATCTAGAACGTGAAATGTAAAATTATGTGCATAATCGACCGGTACATACTAGGAAGGTACCAATATTTTTTTCATTCTCAATTAGAAAGATTGGTTGATAATTGTGAAAATGCATGTAAATTCATTCTTATGCAACATAAATTACATTCAATTAATTTTCAAATTTCTTCAAATAATTTTTTTTGAATCAATTAGAAGACTAGCTGGAACTGGTAACTACATGAGTGAGCTTCGTCATCGAAAGAAATGATCAATTCCTACAGACACCTTCAGATAATAAAATCAATAAAATATACCTACAAACCAACAGAGACATTATTGACTTTATTATTACCATTGAATAAAAAATTTCTCACGAATTTTGCGAGTCTTTTACCATTTCAATGTAAATCGACTTTGACATTTCACTTGTGGTTGAAAAAAAATACTTTTTTGCGATTAAAAATGCTTTATAAAGTCACGAGAGAAGGAAAATTTCTACCTTCTCACATATCACTATTATTCGAAAAAATTATCTTGACTGGATTTTCTTCCTCAATGTCGAAATTGAAACATCTAAGAAAGAAGCTCCATATACAGAAGCTTCACGAAGAATTATTTAACATTAAAATAAAAATAAATGAAATCATTTTGGGGCTTGGAACCAAAATTAGCTCTCATTTTGTATATTTATATGTGGTGCGATCCTATTTCATACGATGAGAAATCAAGTCCGAGTTCGAGTATAGAACTGAACCAGAATAAATTAAAGATCGATGCATCTGTATTTGGAGAAATCAATTTCAACATGATTTCTATCAAGATATATTTTCAGATTCTAATTCTGAATGAGAAGGTATTGGTTTTATGTGAAAATTGAATTTCGCGGATTTAATTAAATCTCCAAGTTTTGAGAACCCCTGAGTCAGAAAAATGGTTTTTACGAAGGTGCCTGTCTGTCTGTAGTCTGTAATCTGTAATCTGTAAACTCGATTACGCTCGAAAGAATGATCATATTGAAATGTGCTTTGGCACACTTTTTCAAAACGGGAAAAGAAAAGACGAGTTTGTTACCCAGCTATTTCGGATTAAAAATCAAAGAGAGGGAGCATTCGGAACATTTTTTTGGACTGTTTCTTTCAAGAATCAAACATCGTAAGTACAATTCCTTGTAGCACTTAAAAAGTGAAACAATTTATCTTTTACATTTTTTTTCGATAAAAACGAAATTTTCAGAGTTATGGTATTTTTCAAATTCAAAAATATAAAAGAAAATGAGAATTTTTAGCCGAATAACGCAAGACTGAAAAGAAAATCAGGGAAAAAAAAATTTTCTTTTTGGAAACCTTACAACATCGTGAATACAACTTTTTGAATTTTCTCAAAAAATAAAAAATCCCAATTCTAATCGCCAAAAAAATAATGAAAAAAAAATCTGTGAACTCGATAACTTTCGAAAGAATGATAATATTCGATCGTGCTTCGGCATCCATTTTGAGAGCCCATTAGACAGCTCAAAATTGTTAACCAGCTATTTTGGATGGAAAATTATAGAGGAAGATAATTTACAAAATTTTTTTGGACTCTTCCTTTCAAGACTCAAAAATCGTAAGTAGAATTTCTTATAGGGCGTACAAAGTGAAACAATTTATCTTTATAATTTTTTCCGATAAAAACGAAATTGCCAGAGTTGTGGCATTTTCGAAATTCGAAAATATAAACGAAAATGAGAATTTTTACCCAAAAAACGTAAGATTGAAAAGAAAGACAGGGAGAAAAAATGTTTCTTCTTGGGAGCCCTATGAGATCGTGAATACAACTTTTTTGAATTTGTTCAAAAAATCGAATAATAAATTTTCTTGATTGCACAAAAAATGATGAAAAATCATCTGTGAACTCGATAACTTTCGAAATAACTATCATACTCAATCGTGCTTTGGCATCCGTTTAAGGGACCAAAAATACAAGTCGAGTTCGGTTGTCAGCTTAAATTAAAAAAAAAATTTTGGACTTCTTTTCAAGACTCAAAAATTGTAAGTACGGTTTCTTGTAGAAGGTAAAAAGTCAAACAATTTATCCGTATGATTTTTTTTTTGTTGAAAAGAATTGTCAGAGTTGTGGCATTTCCTACATCAAAAATATAAACGAAAATGAGAATTTTTAGCCATTTGACACAAGCTTAGGAAAAATCAAATAGGCACAAGTTCATTCCAGGAAAATATTCTAGAATGTGTTATCAACTTCTTCAACAGGATATGTAGTTTTCATTTCAATCAGGAAAAATAACCATAAAAATGAAAGTATTTTTTGTTTCAATCGTGAAAAATAAAATTAAAAATTGAAAAATTTAATTTCTATAAAAACGCAACATGTGAAAAAAATTAGGCGTGCTCAAACTCGCGAAGCGCGCGAGTGAGAATGTGCCTGCGTGGCGGGCAGTTTTGTCAGTTTAAAAATGAGAAAACAGTAAAAATTTCATTTGTCCACTGTCTCAGAAGCTAGCGAGCTTTTAGACTAAGCCGGTACCTTGAGTGAAAGCCCTACTGTAGCCAGAGTCTAGCGATCAGCTCGCAGACTACTTCTACATTTTCCCCTAAAGATAGTTGATGCACTAATAGAAGTTGTCCAGGAGCTGAAGCTCTGGTTCCCACAGGTCTCCTTCCACTGCAGTCCCTCTTAAACATGTGAGTATACTGGAAAAATTACTCTTAAGGCTGTAGCTGTTCAGCAGGCTGCTCCGAAGGGAGCTCCAGTATAGTCAGAGCTCCCGCAACGACCTCTTAGACAACTTCTTTTAAAGTTCTTCACGAACACGTGGCTCAAGAACTTTCTCTAGAGCAAGCTGATAAACTTCAGGTAGAAACCTGGGAGCTAAGACTGTCCAGGACGTGACTATAGGGGGAGTCCCAGTGGAGCCAGAGTTCCAGCAAACATATCCTAGACCAATTCCTCAACTTCCTCTTGAGCAAGCTGATGAATTTGAAGAAGCCGCTTGGGGGCAGAAGATGTCTAGCACCTAGCTGGAAAGGGAGCTCTAGATGAGTTAGAGCTCCTACAATGGTTTTTAGGAGGCTCGAAAGGGAGCCCTGGTTGAGCCAGAATTTCAGCAATCAGCTCCCAGACTACTCTCTCAAATTCTTGTAGAGCTACACGGAAAGAAATTTTTGACAGCTGCTGCATTCATAGTAGTAGGCCAGCGCAACCAAAGCATAAAAGCAGCAGCAACACTAATTTTGAAAACGCGTCTGTCACATAAGGTTAGTTTATCCGTTTCTAAGACGACAGTTGCCCACACTTTGAACGTAGCGTTCTCTGACAGGGAGAACAATTGTTATAAACAGAAGGCGTATTGGAGTACTACAGTTTGACGCAACGAAGTTGCCTATAAGTGCCGCTATTGTAGCAAATTTCTCTCTGTGTAGGTGATAAGTTTGTGGAATTAGCCTGGAAGCTTTTCAGCACGTTTCTCTAGGGAAAGCTTCAGTGGATTCAGAGTCCTAGCGAAGAGCTCTCCAAGTCTTCTTGAAGGGTATTGCTATGCGGTTCGCCATTATCAGAAATAGTATATTAAATCACAAGGGCAGAAAGTCGAGATTCCTGCACTGTTTGATATGGTGCTCGGGGCGAAGCCGGGGGCATTCTGTCTCGCAATTCAAGGCTTCCAAACTTCTGCCCGCGTGGTGTATACTGTTTTTCTTCCTACCCGGTCAAAAGTACAGCTAAGATAACTATTAGAATCGTCTTTCAAATGTCAATAACATTTTTGTGTTGGACTGTTCATCTATTATTTATCGATCAAACAAGTTTCTAATCTAAAGCATATAGCAAACTTCAGGGTCGTCAGAGTATCGGTGCGCGCAAGTAAGTTTTTGCTCCCGGCGTTACAGGGGGCGTAGAAAGGTAATTTGCAAATTCGATTTTATTTACGGTCGCATACTTTTGTCTTTGACGAAACTTATAGAAATAACACATTGGAAAAAGATTGTTTTTGCATCTCAGAAAGGTATCTGATTTATTTGATAAATATATAAAGATTATTATACACAAACAATAATCATAATAATAAAATTCAAGAACAGACAATGTTATTCATGTCCTTGCAAGAAGGAAAAACCATGCACTTATATAAAAAGGGACAAAACCAAACACTTGAACGAAATATATTTACTAATTCAGAAACAGAATAAAGAATAAAACCAGTGACTCAATATTTTACCCTAAAAATAGAGAAGCTTTGTTATTGGAAAATAAGGGATAAAATTCACAATAAAACTTTGTGACATCAGAAAGAAATGAAGTCGCAATTGAATTGCTTGTAAGAAGAATAAATGAAATGAAGGAACCTGGAAACAAGGGGTGCTATTTCGAGGTTTCCCACCTTCTTATATGCATTCTCTGGGACTTTCAACTTAACAAGCTCTGGCAATTTCATTTTCACTCCTTTACCCCATACCCTCCAAGTTTCGCGTTCACAGTCCTTTACAAAGTTTTGCTTTGTTCTACTCCCTGTTACCCGGCTAACACAGGACGGAAATGTATAAATAAATGAATAAGTATACAAATAAATGAGACGTAACGGAAAAGTACGTGCATAGGCATCCGTTGAAAAGGAATAAAGGAAGTCGTCGACTGCGAATAATAGGAAGTACGATATAATCGGAAAGTAATTAAATCCTCATCAACCCCTGCAAACTTTCCCTTTCAATCCACTAAAACGCGCTTATCGAGCAGACAGAATAATAATCGCCTAAGTAGAAAAAGTACATAAAAGCTGCAGGAGAATGACTTTGATTTTAACTTTCATTAGGATCAACTCGCCTTTTCAGCTCTTCTCAATCGATAGCAAAGTAGGAATTTAAACTTTTATAGGACTAACTTCCTTCTCATTTTCCTCTATCACCATTCAATTAAATTCGTTTTTTACTATTAATTCTTGAATTCCGAAATGTCTGTGATATGAAACGTAATCAAAATTGTCACTGAATTGTTCTATAATGTGAAATTGGTAACCTCTCTAGCATAAATGGATGAATTGTGAGGAATTTAAAATTAACTCTGAAATTGATGAATAATTTGAAGTCAGTTAACACAGAAGCTAACTTAAACTGACCAATTATCAATAATTTATTCATGACTGGGTAAATGCAGATTCAATCCTATTTGGGTCATTTGGTTGACAGATTCAGCAATGTATAAATATTCAAATATTTTGGACATTATGCGGAAAACCATTTGCTGTTCGAATATTCTTTTTCTGGAGATAGACTTTTGCGTCGCACAAGCCAGAATATTTTGATATTTGAGAATGTATTGAGTACTGGATGAAAAAGGTTGAATAACAAAATTCATTTCTAGTCGTATATCGATAAGAATCGAATAGACGGTCACAGTTCGTATCTGAAAATAGGAACCTTACAATTTTCAGATGACCCCACGGTCAATACCGACTTTCCTGTGAAGAGATATACAGCTGTGCAGTATACTCAACCCGCATCTGCCATTTCTCCATTATCGAAATCCACAAGGCATCTTCTCGTCCCGGAACCAGATCCACGATATTATTATACCCATCGAGCACACCAAGAAACGATCACTATCGATCGGGAAAATTTAAAACAGGGTGAGTTAGTTAATCAATTTTGAACAAAATCTCAAATATATATCTGAAATTCTAGTTCAAGAAAGATTCAAATTAATTATGAGGACTCTTCTTCTTTATTTATAATGTGTCCCCTTAGGGTTTACACAACTTCTGTTCCTTCATATATAATAATTTTCTTTTTTTATCTTATTTAACTCATTTCCTAGTATATACATATATACATATAAAACTCTTATCATAACGCATAACGCAACGTGAACGGGTGCCTAAAGGCTACAAGCGGGCGATTGAACGACGTGTGAACGAGTGTTTGAGCATTTATAACGATTTGAGCGTTCGTGCGTAAAATAAATACCGCAGTCTCATCTTATTCAACCTAATTATACTTATTCTTGCTTGACAATTTCATCCACCTTATTTTATCATTACCACGTTCTCTTGCCAGCTCCCTTTATCTTCCATTCCTCTTATACATCCTTCCCATACGTGTTCCCATGTTTCTTCTTACCATTCACATATTCTGCACTTTCTTTTCTCCTTTCCTTTCCAATACATCGCTTCCCTGACCTCGATCCCCAATCTAAATCTTGCTATTCTTGTCCATCTCTTTTCTCCCCACCCCTTTTCCAAATACTTTGGTAGTCCTTTGTTTTTTATTATCTTATATTATTTATTGTATTTTGATTCAATAATCCTTCCCCATCTTTCTATGAAATGACTTTCCTTATCTTCCTCTTCTAATTCTTCAAAATTTACTCCGCTTGCCTCTCCTATATGTATAATTGTAAGGAACTCCCTCCTTTCCTCTTCCCATTTCTTTAACTCAATCGCCCTCCCTCTTTTTTCTTCCACCTCCTTCAGGCATTCTTTCACTCTCCTCCTTCTCCCTCCCTCAGATTTTCTTCGAATTTCCATACCCTCTTGCCTGCTCTGATACACGATTTCTCCCTTTGCGTTTCCTTTCTCACCATATATCCAAGGGTCCTCCAATCCACTCCTAGTGCCCATCTCACATACCGTTCCTGCAACCTTTCCATCTCTTCCCTTTGCTTCCATCCCCATATTTCTGCTCTATATCCTATTTCACATAACCGACAATACCAGGGTATCAAACAACCGCATTCTTATTTTCCAATCTTCGTTGAATCTTCTTTTTCCTATACCCCATACCTGCTTCATCACCCCTCCTACTTTTTTTATTCTTTCTCTTATATGTGCTTTATTATTTCCGTTTGCTTGCAAGATGTATCCCAAATATTACTCCTTTTCTTCTTCTATCTTCACTCCCTTCCATCTCCTAGTCCATACTTTTTTCCTTCCCTCTCTTTTTCTGAACCCCTTTATCTTCGTCTTTCCTACATTCTATTTTAATTTCTTCTCATCTAAGTATTTCTCCAACCTTGTGATGAGCCCCGCATTTCCCTCTTCATCTTCTGCCATCATTCCTCTCCTCTCCTCTCACCAACCAGAAACTATCGCCTACTTCATCGGCTGCTGCACCCTGCTTTTTGTCTTACGAAAGATTTCCGAAACTCTTTTCATCTGACCTTGTCTTATACCTTTTTTCATCGAACCTTTTCTAACTCTTTCCGGTCCAGAGAATCGAACACTGCTTTTGGGTCTATGAACATCGCTATCATACCTCCCTTTTCTTTTTAATCCCCCTATTTATTATATAATTTACAACATATATGTTGTCCATCACCCCATCCCTTTCGGGAACCCCGTCTGGTTTGGCGGCACTATCTTTTTTTCTTCAATTTTTTTTTTCTTTCAATACTTCTCCTTTCTTCAATCTTTCTGATAAGACCGTTGCATATATTTTGTACAAGGTTGGCATTAGTGTCACTTCTCTGTAATCCTCAACCTCCTCTCCTTTGCCTTTTTTTACCGGTGTAATAACCCCCTCCTTCCATATATTTGACCAACCCTCTCCTCTCCATACCCTATTGCACAATACCCATGTCCATTCCTTTAGCTTGTTCCCCTCATATTTCCATACTTCATTTGGAATCTCATCCAGACCAAGACCTTTCCCCTCATTTATTATTCCTAACACATTGATTATTTCTTCTCTTGTTATGTCCTCTTCCTCGTTCCTTTCTCTCCCCTCCCTTCCATCCTTTCAAGCTTTATCTTCTACCCCTCCTAGCATATCCTTAAAACACTTATTCCATTCTACCATCTTAATATCCTGGTTCACCCATTTTCTTCTTTTTCTTTCTTTATTTACTACTTTCCAAACCTTTTCTTCTGGTTAAGCCTTTTCCACCTCTGCTTCAAACTTCCTACGTTTTCTCTTCTTTGTTTTTATCACACATTTCAGTATATTCCTTCTTTTTTCTTCTATAGTCATCTTAACAATTTTTTCCTTTCCTCCATCTTCTTAGCTCCTTTCTAACTTCCCTCTTTTTCTCTTTACATTCCTCATCCCATACATTTCTGCCCCCCCCCCTAACTTCTTTCTTGCTTGTTTCCTCTAACACTCTTTGTATTTCTCCTATCAGTATTTCCATTTTCTCATTCACATTTACTTGTCCCATTTTTACATCCTTCAGCTTCTCTTTGAATTGCTCTTTTCCTTCTTTTGGCCAATCCCCTCGTCCTGTTCTATTTAACTTTACTTCCTTTCTACCAATATCTTCAGCTCTCTTAATACCCTCTAACGTCAGTATTGATGGAAAGTGATCAGAATTCATATATTCTGCTACCTTTAGTATCTTGACCTTCTCTGTTACCTCGTCGTCTACTATCACATAGTCAATGACCGTTCCCTTTTCGCCTCTCAAACGTGTATATTCACCTTCCTCATCCCCCTCTATATTTCCGTTTATAATAAATCATCCCATTCCCTCGAAGCACCTTAACCATTTCTTTCCCTCCCCATTCAGTATCTTGTCTTTGGATTTTCTTCTTCGCTCTTCCCTCCATTCCCTTTCTCTTTTATCTCCTGTTCTCGAATTAAAATCTCCTCCTATTACAAGCTTAATCCCGTGCTCGGTTACTTCCATTAGATCTTTTATCTCCTTAGTTTTCTCCTGCATATCTCCGTTCCCATAGGCTCCAACTATCTTCCATCTCTCTCCTCCAATCTTCATCTCTTCTATCAATAATCCTTCAATTTCTCCCTTTATCACTCTCCTATCCTTCTCGGTTAGATATTCCTTCCTTATTCCCATCACTATTCCTCCCATTACTCTGCCTTTCTTATTCCTCCTCTTCGCATTTTGGCACTGCCAACTGTAACCTCTTGGTAACCTTCCTCTTACTCTTTCCCATCCTTCTTCATCTAGCCATGTTTTCATCATCGCTATCACCTCCCACTGCTCCAAATTCCTCATGAATTCTTTATCTTCCCCCTTCAATCCTGCTACATTCTAGTAACATGTTTTCCATTCACACCTTCCTTTCTTCCCTTTTTTGCTTTCTTCGGAGTTAATTCATTGATATTTCTAAAATGTGACTCAAGAATAAGATGTCGACAATTAAGTAATCCTTTGATCTCTTAGGAATGCGGTAAAGAAATGAACATGTTATTTAACTGCTGATCAATCATTTTACAATGCAACATAAATTATGACCGAGTTCCTCTACTTCGTTATTTCATTTTCCATATCATACCTGATTATTATTCAGAAATGGGATGCAACATGGCGCATGCATATTCGTGAATAAATTGACTAATTTGTGTAACTGGCGAATGAAACATACTATGAATTTTGTAAAATATAAATAAACTACATAAGAAATATGGAATTAAAAATTGTTTCTTCATCATAGGAGTAGCTGCGTCTTATCGACCAACACCAGCAACAATAAGAGTTGTGACAGCTTTGCTTGGTGATCTCTGCACTGATGATAAAGACTGCACGATTCCGAATAGTGAATGCGTCAATGGTGGTTGCATTTGTTTAGATGGCTATGCTGAGACGAGTGATAGACAAGAATGCTTTGGTAAGAACACAATTTGATATCCAATTGAAATTAAGAGGAGTTTTAAAGTGAACTGAAAGCCTATTTTTCTTAGAGTGAAATGGATATACTAAAGAATATGAATCAGTTAAATAACCCATTCTCAAATGGGGACTGAGATTTGCTTTTAACTTATGAAAAACAAAGTTTTTATTGAACTGCTCAATGTTATCTGAACGGAAGTAATTTTATTTCCAGCAAACTACGTTCCAGTCACGTCAACAGAAGAATTCCGTGCCTGTTTGTCTTATCCGTGTCATATGTCTTCAACCTGTATCGACTTACCCAGCGCCACCTTTGTTTGCATCTGCAGACCGGACTATACTGGTCTACTTTGTGACGAGGAAATCAACAGGAGGGACTACGGAGTGCCTTCTTTTGATGGAAAAAGCTACGTTAGAATGAATAGGCTAAAGGCTTACCACAAAGTTAGCATCGAGGTTGAATTTAAGACCTATGCTGATAATGGCATCATTCTTTATAATCAACAGAAAACAGATGGAAGTGGAGACTTCGTATCTTTGGCAATCGTTGATGGGTACATCTTTTTTAACTTCCTAATTATTTTGATGGCGTTATGAGATTGTACCAAAATTGTTATTCCGAATTGTTTAATCGTGAAGGTAACTAATCAAAGTATTCTCTTTCAATTTTCAGATATGTCCAATTTAGATACAACTTAGGAAATGGTCCAGTAATTTTGACATCTCCGGAAAAGGTCCAAATGAAAACTTTCCATCGAGTGGCAGCAAAAAGATACCACAAAGATGGTGTCTTGATCTTTAATGACGGTGAAGATATAGCTGGTCAGAGTCAAGGGATGCTGAAGTCTTTGGACTTGAATCAAGACACATTCATCGGAAACGTACCGACGAATTTCTCCAAGTAAATAGAATTTGTTTTCTAATTTAGATTTAGCATTTGATGAATAGTTGCAGAAATGAATGGTTTTCAACCCTTCTTTCAGAATCTACGAAAACATCGGTACAAATCAGGGTCTGCTAGGGTGCATCCGAAAATTAAAAATCAACAGGATGAGCGTTGATCTTCACATTGGCCATGACAAAGATGTTCTCGAAACGTATCGCATTAAAGAGTGTGGAGACAATGCTTGTTCAAATCTCCCTTGTCAAAATGGAGCCACATGTCAACCAATTTTTGAAGAGGACCTCTGCGACAATCAAGAATGTGAAAAGCCGCACAAAAAAGGGAAAGAAAAAAGGAAGAGTGGAAATGGTGGCATGAACATTGTCAGATGCAAAGGTTCTCACTGTACATCAGTTGAACAGAGAAGATCCCGAAAGAACGCTAAAAAACGTTGCTCTAGTCCAGATTGTGATTACGATTTCAACCTTGATTTCAACTACGGTCATGAGAACTACGCTGTCGCGAAATACGATCCTCCCGAGTATAAGTGCATATGTCCTCCCGAATATACAGGAAAAAATTGTGAGCAGTCTTTGGATCCTTGTATGGGAGAACCTTGCCAACATGGTGCAACTTGCGATATTTTGCCACAGGGTGGTTATGTTTGCAAGTGTCCTCCTGGAAGAGCTGGAGAACACTGTGAAATTCGTAAGCATATGCATGATTTGAGCAAATAATTTCACTGAATTGGATAATAGTTTATAAGGTCAAATGTAATGTTTCTTACAGTGGATGCAGAGTTGACAGAGTTTCTGATTCCGGAGATGAAAGGTGATGGTTTTCTCGAACTTCCATGCCTTGAAGGTATTTCAAAAGCGTTTTCGATAGAACTATGGTTCATCACTCAAGCGAACGATGGCCTCCTTCTCTACAATGGTCAACTAAATAATGGAAGAGGTGACTTCATCAGCTTGAATCTTGTTCATGGCAAGTTGGAGTTCCGGTTCAATCTTGGGAGTGGGATAGCCAATATTACATCTCCTGATCCTGTAACTATGGGTAGTTGGCATTGTGTTAGGATAAGCAGACTTGGAAGAGAAGGTTTACTGCAGCTTGATGATGGAACTCTGGCCAGGGGGTTGTCAGGAAGTCCACTGACTGAATTGAATCTAGAGATGCCGCTCTACGTGGGAGGCGTAAAGTGAGTTTCATGTCCAAGTTAGAGTCCTATCACAGATTTGTATGCATTAATCCAGAGGTGTCCAACGCCTAAGCAACGGTTTGAGTAACTGTCACTCGCCAATCCCCTCTCTTAACATCTTGGATGCGTTCATGCGATGATGCGGTGATGGCGATGTGAAAAGGGGTCCTCGGCGTGTGAACAGTGCGCCCAAGTAGGCGTGGTCAGGCGTAATCAGCCGAAGCCCGTGGTGGAACGAGGAGAAAATTCTCGGTAGAGCGCTCGGGAAGGGGAAGAAGAGAAGCGCGCAAACCTTGCGTTGGACAGCCCTGCATTAATCCATTGGGGTGTAGGCCAATTTCCGTTAGTTGAGGTGGCATTGTTCTTGACACTTTTAAAGGGGAGACACCTATCTCGTTACTTTATTAATTTTTAATTTCATTGATTTCAATTTGTTTGTTTCTAGGCACTGGAGAGAAGTTCATCGACTAGCAGGAGCTTACACTGGACTCCAAGGAGCAATTCAAAGGTTAATGGTGAATGGGAAGACGTATCAGAATCTCGCTGCGAATTTCACTCAACATAATACTGAAGTCTATGATGGACTTCCTTGTCCTAGTAATGAA
Source organism: Neuroterus valhalla (assembly GCA_011762715.2). Taxonomy (NCBI): domain Eukaryota; kingdom Metazoa; phylum Arthropoda; class Insecta; order Hymenoptera; family Cynipidae; genus Neuroterus; species Neuroterus valhalla. Next base: position 7,129 of record WSXT02177665.1, on the reverse strand, counting down.
AATCCTTGTCACAATGGTGGCGTTTGTTTGCCTCTTCTAAATAGTTACCTTTGCAAATGCGCCAGTGGATACAACGGAATGCACTGTGAATTTTGTGAGTATCTATCCTTCTTCTATAGAAATATGTATGTTTTAAGATGGATTAGGCTTCTAACACGTTCATTTGATCAAATGTTTGCAGTCATGGGCTACGATGTTTCTGGTGGTGAAATAGCAGAAAGACCTGTTCGGTTCAATGGCGAAAACTTCCTACAGTTCAAACATCGATTTGGAAGGAGGTAAAGAATCTCATTTTACATAAAAATAAAATTTCTAGATATCCGTGAATGGGGATAACGATTGGTGTTTGGATGGAACTTAGACTAACCCCTATTTTTAACTAATTCTTCTTGCAATTAGTGCTAATTCTACTAACATAACTATGGGGGAGTTCATTGATGATTCCTACTCCGACTACGACTTGGAGGAAGATATCGACTATGAATATGAAAATTATGACTACACTGAGTAAGTCAAGTTGAAAGAGCTATTTTATTATTCATTCATTTGTTTAGCTGAACTTCTCCTGAAATGAAAATCTATCAAATATTTACAATGTCTTATCAGAATATTTATTTCAATTGAAGAATTTTGATGCTTAAATCCGATCGTTTGAAGTCGGGTGCTTTCAACTCTGAATCATTAATTGGATGGATCTAACAATAAAAAATTCCAATCTTTTGAAATACATTGCATGATGATAGTTATTCTAAAAAATATATGAATTACTCATACTTTGTCACCTGCTTGTAATTTTATTGGCTTTCATTTTATTGTCGTTGAAAGTAATAATCCTTTTAACGACATGTTTTGCTATACATGAAGATAGCATCGAATTTTGACTAGTTTGAGATCTCTCTTTTATTTTTTCTAAATAATGTTACCTAATTTTGCAGAAAAAGAGGACAACAATCAAATAAGTTCGAGCTGAGAGTGAGAACCACCCATCCAGAAGGTCTTATCGCCTGGATTGGAAGAGGAAAAGTTGAACATCTCACGTTGGCTTTACACGGAGGATACGTTGTCTTATCCTACAAAAGCAAACATGAAGAAATTTCCCTGACGAGTAGGGTACGTATCAAAATTTTGGGATAAAGATTATAAAACTTCCGAAAACACCTCGCAACCTATCTGTTAATAAGAATCCGTTTGTAATAAGAGCGTTAATCAAGTTTCTTGGCAATTCTTCCCTTCTGATATAATTTTTACGTACAACCTCTAGAACTTTTGTCACTTAAAGTTCCTAATATTCCAAATCTTGGGGCGTGGTGATTTTGAAAGAATGCGGTGTAACTGGGGCCAAACTAAGGCACGCCTGAATGGCGTGGTTAACGTAGAGAGCTAGATTTCGTGTGTATGTTTCTCATCTGAATATGAAGTATGAATGAATAATGAACGTAACGATCAATTTTGTGCATATCTCTTCCTATACAATATTCAATTATCGACCTAAGAAAAAAAGTTCCTGTTTCTATAGAAAATGTCCATTGAGAAGTATAGAGAATATAATTAAGAGGTGTGTAGACTGGTGGGCGTAACGGGCGTGTTTAATGGGCCTTCTTGGGGATGTTCTTAAGTAGCGCACCAAGCGGATTTGATACTGTGCACGTCTTCATGAAAAAGGGTGTCGCACCTATCGATCAATTTTTTGTATATCTCTTCTTATGAAATATTTACTTATCGACATTATAAAGAAAGTTCCTGTTCTTATAGAAAAATTTCATTGTAAAGTATAGAGAATATAATCAAGAGGTGCGTAGACTCTTGGGCGTAACGGGCCTGCTTGATGGGCGTTCCTGGGGATGTTCTGGAGTTGCTTTTCAAGCGGATTTAATACTGTGCACGTCTTTATGAAAAGGATGGTCGCACGTATCGATCAATTTTTTGTATGTCTCTTCTTACACAGGATTCAATTGTCGACATTAAAATAAAAGTTCCTCTTCCTATAGAAAATGTTCATTGAGAAGTATAGAGAATATAATCAAGAGGTGCGTAGACAAGTGGGCACAACGGGCGT